>VDFB02074231.1:81575-219682 GCA_007258455.2 Sequoia sempervirens
AGAGAGAGAGAGAGAGAGAGAGAGAGAGAGAGAGAGAGAGAAAGATGATGCAACTTGAGAATTATTGAAATTTGACATGTTGAGTACTGAAAATTGACTATGTTTAAAAAGTTATAAGATCTTCCAAAAACTAGAATTTGCATTATAACTCCAAGAGATCTTAAAGTACTCTCAAACATCCTGAAACTATATACATGAAATATAACTTTAAAATATAAGAAAGTAAATGTCCATATGTAAATGTCAAATTATAATTTAATTTTTTATTTCATGTATATAGTTTCACTGGAAAAGAAAGAGAAAGAAAAACAAAGAAAAAAAAAATAGTTCAATAAAATTCATTCTAAAAATTCATCATTCACATTTTCCTCACCAAATGATGTACTTTCATTTGACACTCACCAAATGATGCACTTTCATTTGGTTTTCACCAAATGTCTTATATTAGGAAATACCAACCCATATATTTTTCTTGGGCATCCAAACCAAATGGTTGGATGACCATTTCATGCCAAAGATGTGATTTTTTGAAAGTTTCACAAAATTTAACATATTTTCAGCCATGCTCTTCATCAGGTTTGCACGTGTTTCAATATAATATTTTTTTATGTTTTGACTATGTTAAGATTTTCATCTTTAACTTCTTTTGTCAGTGTCTCTATTTTTTTTCAAAAACCAATATGTGCTAGTTTGGGTATATTTTTTTAATCATTCATCAAATTTTAAAATAAATTACATTTTTAGAAACTAGACTCTATTCTACATGTATTGAAAAAAATTATTTCGACTAGTTTTTAGACAATTTAAGGGGGAGCACACTCAATTTTTGTTTTCCAAGATATGTCCACTTCAAAAATTAGTAAAATATTATATATTCATTAAAAAAATAGCCAAAAAACTTGGCATAAACTACATGGTGTTAGCTAATTTCTCACTAAAGCAATTTTTGAAATTCTAAAAATAAGAACATTTTAGGGGAGCACAATATACGCTATACTATTTTTTTGATAAAAACAGAACCACTTTGTGTGCTCCCCCTTTCTCAAGCCCTTAATATTCACTATTTTCAAAAAATATATATTTTAGAAAGTAGATTCAGAGCACTAGAACTCTTGTTCTTGTTGCATTTTCAAAATTTGAGCATAACTATCTTCATTTTCTCATTGAACATTAGAGTTTTTTGATTTTAGAAAAAAAGTGGCATCTTAAGATTTGTTTTTGTATCAACACTTTGTGCACTTATCCATATTCTTAAATAAACTTGTATATAGGTATCATGTTATTCATAGGAATTTTGGTATCTAAACTGGGTGCTACCACAATAATGGGTTACACTTTCTGGGACATCTTGATTTTTACCTGAAATCACATATATTAAAAAAAAAAATGATTTAAACCTTGAAAGGTTCCATTTAAAGTATTTTAATTAAAGAGGGTTTGATCAAAACCCCATAGATCAAACCCCCTTGGATAGAACCTCACTATTTTTAAACCATACCTATAATGGAGTCTCCTCTACACCTATCAAAATGCTCATTAAAAACCACTTTTGATTTATAACCTTTGGAGGGATCAAATGAATTCATTTAAAATTTATGTTTTGTAACTATGTAGCCTTTATTATAAGCTTCCCAAAAATTATAATTATAAATATATTTAATTTGATTATTATATAATTTTTTATTTCTTGTGAATGTAGGTTTTTGAATGAACATCAATGTCTTTGTTTTGCACATGTGAAAAAATAATAGATTTCCAAAAAAATATGAAAAAAATATATCATATTGGTATTGATGTCTTTGATCCAATAAAAATAAATCAATTCTGATACTTATAAAAAAAGGTTATGCCCTTAATAGTACACCTATGTCTAAATCTAATTGGCTTGAGTTCAAAACTTAATTTAAAAAAATATGCTCAATAAAACATTATGAAACCAAATGCATCCTCTAGATATCATAGTTACAAATCTAAATTCAAAAAAGGTTATAATTTTATCCTTCATAGAAAAAAAGTTATGTGGTTATAGTACACACCACTCTTTAAAAATGGTGTTTACTGTTAAAAACTAGTTATCGAAGGAGATGGAAAAAGAAATGCAATTTGATTCCAAATTTTTTTAAAATATATATTTAGAATCTACAAACAAAATTTCACAAATCACTAGTTTGCATCATCTTCAAATTCCTCATGGTTTAGTAGCTATACGTGTCTGAAAGTGAAGATTTAGTTCAAAATGTTCATTTCAATGTCAAGTTTGGCCAAAAGTGTAACCCACTATTGTGGGATCATCATTCTATAAACTAAATCATATGGTGATTTTACTATAGGTTTTTTATGGTCACCCTATCAGCCCATAACGCTAGTTTGAGTTTTGAATCCCAAGACTTTTTATTCTTTCCCAATATACTTTTGATGATCTTCAACAAGATTTTCTTATTTTTCTTAGCTTTTCCATTTCCTGGAGGATAGTATGGAGATGAATATAAAATATTTATACCATAATTATTATAGAACTCAAAAAATTCATCAGACCTAAAACACATAGCATTATCAACAATCAATTTGTTTGGAACTCCAAACCTTGTGACTATATGTTACATAAGGAAATTAATGACAAATTTTCTTGTTTCCCTTCTAGTTAGAATTTCTTCAACCCATTTGGTGGAGTAGTATATTGCAACCAAAATCAATTTAAATCCTCCACTAGACCTCTTTATGATTTCATCAATAAAGGTGATTCCCCATTGTTGGAATGGAGTATGCATTGTCATAGGTGTCAAAGGTAAAGATTCAACATAATTTATATTTCTAGAAAACTTTTGGCATGCTTCACAACTTCTAACCATCTTGTGTGTATCTACAAATAATAATTTCCACCAATATCCACTTTTGAGTACTTTGTGTGAAGTTTTATTGGCCATAAAATGACCTCCAAATAACTCACTGTGCATTTCATTTAGCATGATCTTAGTGGCTTGTTCTTCATCTAGACATCTTAATCAAACATCATCTATGTTCCTCTAGTATAATTCACTATTGACAATATCAGATCTAATGGCCTAAAAATTTAAAGTATATTCTAGTTGTTAGACATCTCTTTTGGACATACCATGTTTTGCAAATAATATCACATTTTTATACCATGGAGATAGTTGAAGATTAAATCAAGTTGTGAATCTACATCCTACTAAATTAAATTAATTTGGTTTAATTCCAAGTTGGATTTTTCCATCAATTTAGCTAGTCCTTGGCCTCTCATAAACCTAGTGATTTGGAAATGTTAATATTGAATTCCTAGATCTTATTAATCCATCTACATCTCCTTCTTGTCACCTCTTTCTCTATAAATATGTCTTTCACAATAGCATGGGGAACATAAGCAACAACCATTTCTCCTAATATATTTAAGGCCTGCATTTTTTAATAAATTTGACAAATGCATATGCCTATTTCTCAATAATTTCATAATTGATTTTTTTTCTTGAAGGGATTTACTAAAAAATGTAATAGGTTTTTCATATCCTTCATTATTTTTTTGTACCAACACTATAACAATAGTATGAAAAAAATAAAAGGAAAATAGTTGATATAGCCTTGAGAAATTAGGGGACTTTAACCCTAGAGCCTACTTGATGGCTTCCTTAATTCTTTAAAATACCTCTATTGGTTCCTTGCCCCAAGCAATTTTTTCCCCTTTTCAAAGAATCTTAGAGATGGGTTTAGTTATTTTAAAAATTTGTGACAAATCTCCTAACAAAATTGACCTGCCCAATGAAAGATTTGATACCTTTGATATTTTTAGGCTATGGAATCCTTTCTATTACATCAAATTTCCCAGTATCAGTTCTTATTCCATATTTAGATACTATATGACCTAAAAAATTCGCTCTATAATCTCATACATGCATTTCTTGAGGTCCAATAATATGCCATATTCTAAGGCATTTATATCATCTTGATAAATAATCATTATTATATCAATGAGGTATGAAAAGGATGCATCCATGGCTCTTTGGAATGTAGTACCTATATTTATCAAACCAAATGGCAATCCAATATACACATATACGACCCAAGGTGTTGTGAAGGCTATCTTAATTTTCTTATGGATTATTTAACCTTCACTTGATTGTAAATAGATAATCCATCCATCAAGGATAATAACTCACATGTAGTAACCTTTTGTAGCATGACCTCTATGTTGGGAAAATATTAATTACCTTTCAAGGATGCAAAGTTTAATTTTTTTAAGTCAACATAGATTTTAATATCATCATTGTTTTTCTTAACATGTACTAAATTATATACTCATGTGGAGTGTCTAATGGGATTTATTATCCCAACATATTTTAGTTTTATTAACTTTTGTTGAATCTTTGGTGTAAGTGTAGGATTAACTAGCCTCTATTTTTTCCTAAATGTCGTTACATTAGCTTTAAGAGGTATTTCAAGTTGGAATAGGTCCTCTCTATAAGCCTTCAAGTCATCATAAGACCATGCAATTTTTATTTTATATTTCCTTAATAATGATATCAACATATTCCTTTCATGAGTTAAATTTTTACCAATAACTATTTTTTATGGAGTGGATTCAATACCTATGTTTATTTTTTCCACATCGTTGGCATGTATAGGGGTTGGATTTGTCGTGATTTTTCCATTTCCATCAAATGCTCTTTCTAATACAACAATTTTTTTTGGAAGTTTGTTTATCTTCAAATGGATTATCTCTTTCCAAAATAAAGTATCCTTCCCATCAATATTATTAGGAAAACCTTAGAATTCTATTTCTTGCCCCTCATATTGATTAATATAATTCAAAAACTTGATTAAATCTTGATCATATTTTTTATTCAAGGGGTAAATGCTTTTGACCGGAGCTATGAACCAGAATACATCCATTCAACAATACCACCCCAATGGGGTTTGAACCTTGGTGGCAAGAACAACAATGCCACCTTTAAACCATCACACCATGCCAATACCGGCATTAAATCTTGATCATCATCAAAAAATTTCTAATTGAATTTTTTTTATGGATTGATGGTCTTGTCAATATTTCAATAATACATATTCCAAAAAGTGTTGTATCATTAGGTCTGAGGGTTGTGTGTTCCAAGAGAATTTCCATGGTATTTTTTGATCTCTCTATCCAATCAATAGAAAAGGAATCAAGAATTTTTACAAGTATACCATGCAACAACCATATATTGTTGAAGTCTCTTGTGTTTAGAAACATATTTGACTCTAACTTGAGATAGTAATAACTAAAAATACCCTAACACTCTAAGCTCTTTTATATCATGATTGATAGCCATAGAAAGTCATTAAAGCAATGCTTCATACTCGACTACATTATTTTTACTTTAAATTTTAGGGAGAATGAGTATTTGAAGGACTTACCATTTGGTTATATAAGAATCCATCTAGAACCTAATCCTTCCTTTAAACATGCTCCATCAAAGTACATGAAAATAGGGCATCCTTTGAATAGGTTCTTAAACTTCTTGGGTTAATCGTGTAGGTTTCTCTCTCAAGTTGAGAATTTCCAACTCTAAAGTTGTCAATATCAGTGTTGATAAAATAAACCTTCTCATTAGGCTTTGGCTCTTCAACTAAAGTAAGAGATCTTATTTCTCTATTGAATCTTACATTATTTTAATTGACAGGGAGCATGGCATATGATAAGTCTAGCTCCATGCTACCAATAACTACAACATACCATTTTCTTGATAAAAAATCCCATATTGAGGTGGGATATCTACTATTATCAAATTCATTTTAAAATCCTTCTTTGAAAATACTGCTAGCTTGATCTCTACATATTTCATGATTCCTATTACTGGAACCACCCTTGAATCCATAAAAAATCACTTTCCATATGCTTTACCAGACCTGTAGTCCAAGTTCTTTCATGATAGCCAATGACATGATATTTGTAGAATCCCTTTAATCAATCATGCAATTCTTTACTAACTTATCATTTACAAGAAATATAATGTATAAAATGGATCAGCTTGAGAAGGACATTTTATCAAATTAGTTCCCAAGTTAAATTATAGTATTTCTATATTTGAATATTCTATTTCCACATTATTTAATTGCTTCTTTCCCTTCTCAAATATCATGTGACCTTCTTGTTAGTTGAGAGAGTCATTGATGTATTGCTAATCATGGCCAAAGCTTTATCCTCATTCTCTTCTATTATCATCATTTCCAAAAAAGGTACATGAATTTCAACTTGGGATAATATTTTTAACATATTAATAGGAATATAATTTGGCACACTGACATTTAAAATATAATTAATATTTATGTTTTGACAGTTTAATCCTTACCAATTGTAATTACATCAATTGTAGTGTAGCAATACTCTCAGGTTTGGTTTTGTTCGTCACAATCTATTGCATCTTAGACTTGTATCTTAATTTTGTAGCTTATCCTTGAGATTTTGGATCAAGTCTATATTCTTTGATATATCATTTCTTGCAACAACTAGAGACTTAGGACTATTTGTGTTTCTTTGATGAAAATGCTACAAGGTTTTCCCTATTCTTGTATACTTTTCCTTCCTCTCAAGTTATAATTTATTTTTACTTGAGTTATAAAAATAAAATCAAGGCTCTAAATTATTCATCAAAAGGTCTTATGAACCACACATTAGAACCAAAATATTCTATACTAAGAAAAAAATCATTTTCTTCTTCATAGTAAAAAAATTTGTTAATGGTATCTTTCCTTTTGACTCTATGACATATTATTTAGATGAATAATAACCTTCACTTATAGAGCACATGGTCTCATTGACATCATATTTACACCATTATCATCATTAGAACATTTAGTTTCTTCATGTCTATCATTGCAATCATCACATGGATTAGTTGAAGATAATAAAGACAAAGCCACTGTAGGTTGTGAAAGTGCATGTGGTAACTAACATGCCATATACCAAGGATTATCCTCCATAAAATTTGCATTAGCTTTCTTCAAAGTTTAAGGAATGTATTTATTAAAAGGACGCTTTAGTTGTTGTGAATTAGTCTTCCATTATGCCAGTTGGTGTTGTATGGTTGGTCAACTAATTTGAGAATTTTATCTTGGTTAAAATGACTTCATTTTTATGACATAAACCCTTTTAATTTATTGCTACCTTATAACTTAGGTATTTCAAAGTACTCGTGACTTTATCCAATTTATCCTTAGAGGAGCATGTTTATCCTAGTGTCCTTTTGGATTTTGTAAAATCTTTACATCATCCCTTTTGCTTACCCTCCCTGATTCATTTCTATTGCTTTGAATATGCATGGCTATTTTATGGGAATCCCTAAAGGATTGGGGATTTTTATCCCAAATTTTATTATCCCATATTGGAATCATATGCATTACAATAGAGGAATAAACACATAAGCTGACTAGGTCTCATAAATGGATGGGTCTTATTCATAACCCTAACAAATCTTGTGTTAAAATAAAAAAAGATTCATTATATCCTTTTCTTTTTCTAGTAAACTCATTAATAATGAATCTAGGGTCAATATTGTCCTCCATATTATTCTCTAAAAACCCTCTTGAATCCCATAATTTCATTAGGTAATCCTTTATATCATTCTCTTGCATCATCCATCAGAGATTACATAAACAATTTTATTACCAAATATTCCTCTTCTATCTCAAAATCATTTGCTAAGTTTAAAAAATAATCAATATGTTATTTCCCTGATGATGCATTATTTCTTGAGATTTTTTTCAAATCATTTCTGACATCATTCAAGAAATTGCATTAGGGTATCCTAGGATGCTAATAAATTCCTACTTTCTATATCTTTCTATTTGTAAAGGTATACTATACTGAATGTTCCCAATTGCTTGGTTGGATTGAAAATTTTGCTAATTAACAAAATTTGGGCCTCTTCCTTGGTTTAGAACTTTCCCACCCATTTGGACTCATACATTAGGGTTTTTTGGTTGATACTAATCATAACCACCCATGTTCTGTGTTGCATATTTATTTGAGGTTTTGGATTAGGCATAAGAACATTTTTGGTTAATGGGGCTATTTTTGGGGCACATGAAGTTTGAATAATCATTTGGCGATGATTTGAGATGGTGATATTTATCAATGGTATATTCTAAATAGGATTTAAAGAAATTTTGCTTGATTGGAAATTAATGGTAGGAAAATTTTGAGGAGCAAAGAGAGAAACAAATGGATTATTATTATTGATAATTCAACATGGCTCTACTCTACTCTGCTCTGCTCTTCCCGTGCTGGTTGTTTTTTGAATTTATGGTACCCTTTTTTGTTGTCTATTTTTCATGGGTGTTTCAGGGGGGGAAGGATCCCCATTGCAAGGACCCTATCCCTGATTCTATTGCTATGCTTGCGGTGGCAGTAGCCAACTTGCTTGCTTATGAAAATACATTTTCTCCTCATACTGTTGTCCTATCCCTGAGGGAAAAGACTACTGGAATATTTGGGAAGTCGCCCTTCTCTCTAACGCTCAGTCTTAATTCCTTTTTTTGGGAGGAAGCCCCTGCTTCCTACGTGGACAAGTTGGTGGGGTCTGACTCGCCAACCCAGAATAAAAAAACTTGCAGATTTTGCTTCTTGCTTGGTTACTGGCTGGGATGTTGATGTTCTTGAGGCCCTTATGTTGAAGGCGATGGATAGCCTCAAAATGGTTTGGTTGGAAAGTTCCTGGAATTTAGGCCAAATATTGAACATGTGCATTAGTGGGCTGCTTCCACTTAGAATCTCAAAGGCAGTGTCATAATTAATGCCATGCCTAGAGGTATTTTTCTATTCTCCTTTGTAGTTTATGAGGATATGCTAAAAGTTTTAACTAGTGGTACATGGGCCTTTGACTCGGGCTTTAAAAAATTTCTCTCTTTGTAAATGGAAACCTGACTTTGACTCATTGACTGACTTGGGGGCGTTGGCACCTACTTGGGTTCGACTTCTGGGGCTTCCCCTAGAGTTTTGGGAAAAAGGAACTTTTCAGGGTATTGCTAACTCTTTTGGGAGCCTTTTGGCCATTGATAAAATCACCCAAGAAAGATCAAGACTTATATATGCTCGTATCTATGTCAATGTGGTAGTTAACATGGTTCTTCCTTCTTTTGTGTTGCTTAAGTCAATTTTTGGCAATTGGAGCCAACCCCTGGAGTATGAAAATGCTCGCCTCTTCGGTCAACACTGCAAGAGGTTTGGTCATCTTATTGACTCTTGTGCGGCTTTGGGTGAAAGCTCAAAAGCTAAAGGTAAGAGTTTTGAAGAAGACTCTTCACCAAAATTCATGGAATCTATAGTGTAGCCTTCTCTTGTGTCCCCTAGAAGGTGTCCATTCCCCTTCTGAAGGATAATGATCTTGAGGCCACTCCCCTTCTGAAGGATAAGGACTTTGAGGTGCTGGTTGGTCCTTTTGTTGTTGAGCATGAGGTTAAGATCCTAGCTGAGGACCCCTTGAATGTCTAGAATCTCAAGGCTAATAAGTCTTTGAATGGTACTATAGAAGTCTTGGAAGAGGGTGAGTATGTTCTTCAAGAGATATCTCCATCCTAGGAGGAGTTGAATTATGTCTCCCAATTTGGTGCTCAAAATCTGAATGAGTTGTTAGCCCTTCTTGGCTTCCCTCAAGGGTCAAGTGATAAGGAGGATGAGGAGGGATGGTCACAAACCACCTCAAAAATAAAGAAGAAAAAGAAACTGGATGTTGGGGGGGCAATAAGGTGGGAAGACCCTCTCAAAAGGAAGCAAGATTAAAAGATAAGGGATGTGGATGTAGGTAAACAAATGACCTTGGATTTGATCACGAGATCGAAGTCCAAGAAAATGTAGTTCGGGTTGCAGGCTGTGTTGGGGAGTGTGGTTGTTTCTGTTTTGAATGAAGCATGTTTCTTGGAATATTAGGGGCCTTAACATTCCCTATAAATAGTTTTTGGTTAAAACCTGCATCATGGATAACAAAGTTGATGTCCTCCCTTTGCAAGAAATGAAGATGAAGAAAGAAACTTTTGAAAAAGCTATTTCTAGTATTTGGCCTGGAGCTGGTTTTTGTGTTTGTGAAGCTGAAGGAGTGTCTGGAGGTATTGCTACCCTCTAGAAGCCTTCTAAATTGAAAGGTTATTTTCATTATGATAGTAAGAATCACCTTGAGATTACTCTGGAAGATCCAGGCTCTCACGAGTCTTGGAATCTTATAAATATCTATGCCCCGAATTCCAGTAGAGACAGAGTTTTGTTGTGGGAACTTAGTGAAGCTATTTTTGAAAGGTGTGATGAACATTGGATGCTAGGAGGGGACTTCAATTCTCCCCTCCTTCCTTCTGAGAAGTTGGGTGAATTGGATGAGTACTTAGATAGTATGATGGAGCTTGCTAAAATTATTTAACTTGGTAGGACTGATTGATATTCCTCTCCAAGGCACTAAATTCACCTGGTCAAATAGGTGGAATGGAAACCATTTAATTCAAGTTAAATTGGATAGATTTTTGATATATGCTAATTGGGATATTTCCCAATTCCTTTCTCTCTGCTCTTCCAAGGTCTAGCTCAGATCATAATGCTTTGGTTCTAAAAAAAATGTGGATCATAATAAGGGCCCCTTCCCTTTCAGATTTGAAGCAATGTGGTGCACTCATCCAAATTTTTCCGCCTTAGTTCAATCATGGTGGGAGGAACCCATCCTTGGAACTCCTATGTTCTGTTTGGCTGAAAAAATTTGTTGTGTTAAGCAAAGGGTAAAGGGGTGGAATAAGTTAACGTTTGGTAACATTTTTGAGTTAAAAAATGCTTTGGGAAAAATTTTAACAGAAATACAAGATAGAATGGAGTTTGGTTTGGCGGATGAAGAGACTTGTGTGAAGGAAAGAGAGTTGAGATCCCAATGGTACAAATACAATTAAAAAGGAGGAAATATTCTGGAAACAAAAGTCAAGAGTTCAATGGTTGACGAAAGGGGACATGAACACAAAATTTTTCCACCAATCTACTCTCAAAAATAGAAGCATAAATAGAATTAGATCATTGGTTAAAGAGGATGACTCTATTATTACTAATGAAAGAGAGATTTCTAGGGAAGCTGTAATTTTTTTCTCCTCCTACCTCTTAAACCCTGTCAATGATCCTCAGGTTAATGTTGATTTTCTTAATGTTATTCCTAATGTTGTCTCTAAGTTAGATCTTAAGATGATGACTAATACTATTTCTCTGGAGGAAGTTAAAAAGTTTGTTTTTTCCTTTGAAGCCCTTAAAGCCCTTGGTCCTGATGGTTTCCCCCTTGTTTTTTTTCAAAATTACTGGGAAATTGTTAAAGATGATCTCTTTAATGTTGCTAGAGACTTTTTTAGGTCAGGAAGGTTGTTAAGCAATCTGAATGCTACTTTTATAGCTCTTATCCCTAAATCTGTTAATGCCTCTACAATGAAAGACTTTAGGCCTATTAGTATTTGTAATACTGTTTATAAAATTTTCTCTAAAATTTTGGTGTTTAGACTTAAACTGGTGTTGGGTAAAATGATAGCTCCTAATCAAAAAGGTTTTGTTGAAGGTAGAAACATTCTTGATGTTGTTATTTCGACTCATGAGATAATCCACTCCATGGAGCATTCAAAAAAGCCTGGAATGGCCTTTAAAATTGACATCTCAAAAGCTTATGATAGAGTCTCCTAGTCTTTCCTTTTTGCTATTCTCAAGTAGTTTGGGATACATGGTAGGTTCTTAAAGATGATTTCGGCTTGTGTTACTTCTCCTGTGTACTTTTTTTTGGTTAATGGTGTTCCCCAAGGCTTCTTCTCTTGTGGGTGCAGTCTCAGGCAGGGGGACCCCTTTCTCCCTACTTGTTTATTATTTTCGCTGAAGCCCTGGGAAGAAATATTCAAAGGTTGGTGGATGTGCAAGCTATTAAAGGTATAAAGGTTGCTTCTTCTCTCAGGCCCGATTCCCATCAACAATTTGTTGATGATACCCTATTGTTTAGGGATGCTTCGGTGGGGGAAGCAGGTGCTTGGAAACAAATTCTTAATGATTATGCTAAAGTTTCTGGTTAGTGCATTAATTATGAGAAAAGAAAAGTTTACTTGTTCAACACTGATCAGTAGATAAGGGATAGAGTGAAAAGAATTTTGGGGTGTCAAGAAGCTGAGTTTCCTAATACATACCTGGGGCTTCCATTGTTTTCCAAGAGATTAAAAATAATTACTAGAACAAGTTATTAGAAAGGATTCAACATAAATTGGCTAGATGGAAGGGGAAGTTGTTGAGTTTAGCTGGTAAGAACTAACTCCTAAAAGCCTCTCTTTAGAATATTCCAGTGTATTACCTTTCCTTGTTTAAAATTCCTACTCATATAGGGGAGAAGATAGAACGAATTTAGAGGAAATTCTTATGGTCAGGAATAGAGGAAAAAAATAGACTTTCTCTTGTCAGTTGGGAAAAATTTTGTAGGCCTAAAAGGTGTGGGGGGTTACGGATGAGAAGAATTTATATGCTAAATAAATCCTTAACTGTAAAAATTGGTTGGAACCTTCTGGAAGGCTCAAAAGACTGGGTCAAAATCTTCGAAGCCAAGTACTTGAGAAACAAGAACTTTGGCTCCTTTCTGTCTCAATTGGATCTCCCTTCTAGCTCTACCCTATGGAACCACCTAATTAGATTAAGGAATGTGCTAAAGTTGGGGACAAGGAAGAGAATAGGGAATGGATTTAACATGGACTTTTGGAAGGACCTTTGGATAGAGAATGCCACCCTGTTTGCTAATGAGGATTTGAATCCCCTAAAGTGCAACCTCCATAGAATTTATGGCACAAAGGTGAGCGAATACATAAATTGGGAAGGGGGGGAGCCAAAATGGAAGGATTTTGATGCCTTGCTAAGGAAAAATAATTTGAGGGGTCAAAGACAGGTGAACTGGGCTCCTCTACTCATCAATTTGTATAATTTGATTGGGGAGGAAAAATGGTTTGATAGGGGAAGGGAGGATGAATGGCTCTGGAAAAGTAACCCCTTTGGCTTTTCTTAGTTAGAAAGACCTATATGAAGACTTGGTGAGGGCCCAAGATGTTGTTCCTAGTTCCTTTTGGAAAGTGGTGTGGCTTAAGAATTTGATTTCTAAAATAAACTGTTTCTGGTGGTCGGTGGCCCATGGAAATATCCCTACCATTGATAACCTGGTAAAGAGAGGTTTCCATTTGGTTAATTGGTGTTCTCTATATAACTAGGAGGAAGAATTAATAACTCATTTGTTCTTCCATTGCAATTATGCGAGGGAAGTGTGGTCCAAGGTGTTGCAGTTGTTGCCTTTGGATTGGGTTTTTCCCAACTCAATGAAGTTGTTTATTGAAGGCTGGTCTAACAGTCCTTTCTCTCACAATGCCATAATGGATTTGTGGCATCAATTTCCCCCCTTTGTTACTTGGGGGATTTGGAAGGAGAGAAACAACAAATTTTTTGGAGAGGTCGATAGAAGCAAAGAGGAGGTGTTTTAGATAGTTAGAACTCAAATTAAGGAAAATATGGAGGTAAGCAAACTCAACTTCTCCAACTACTAGCCAAACTATAAGAAGATGAGAATAAAACAAAATTGGGGTATAAGTAGAGACCTAACCAATCTGAATTGGTCTAAGATGCTTAAAAGGTTGGGTAATGTCTGGTGTCCTCCTATGAAAGATTGGGTGAAATGCAATTTTGACGGTTGTTCTAAAGGAAATTCGGGTTAGGCTGGAGTTGGTGGCCTGGTGAGAAACTAGAATGGTGACTGCATAATGGATTTTGGTGTGAACCTAGGGATTTTTTCAAACAACAAAATTGAAGCTATGGCTGCTTTTGGAGCTTTCAAATTCTTAAAGGAGTTGGGGTTCAAAAATTTTATGATTGAAGGGGACTCAAAATTTATTGTGGATATTTTAAATGATGTTGCTACTCCCCCTTGGGAAATAAAAAATATTACCGGTAGATGTAAAGTTATTAAAAATTATTTTACTATTTGCCAGGTTCTACATGTGTACAAGGAAGGGAATTGTGCGGCTGACTTTGTGGCCAATGTGGTGCTGGAGTGTAGGGTTTGGACTAGGTGGAACAATGGGAACATCTTGTAGCCTCTGAGAGATATCATACTCAATGAAAAGTTTGAAAATGCATACCAAACAAATATCTGAGAAGTTGGTTGGTGACAGGATGGAAGAGTACATTGTGGCATTTCCAAGCTTTCCTAATAATGATGGCTTAAGTGGTACATGCATACATAGGAGGATCCTTGAGGGAGATTTTTTCATTAATTTCTCGTTAAAGATTATGATCAAAAATCACATGCCGATTATAGTTCTCTTAAAGGCTGTCTTTTCTACGTGTGCCAATTTTCCCTTTGTTAGTTATACATGAATTTCTATAGAGGGAAATGGCAAGATTTTAATTATGGGTGTTATTGCTTGCAGAAGTCATAATGCCTTTTGGGCTCCAAGAAATGTGAGGCTATCCTTGTTGTCATTCCGACAAAAATCTTGGTAGAGTTAGCCTCAGCTCCTGCCTTCTGAAATGGCGGTTTCATCCGCAGCAGTTGGGTTGTTGAGGTGAGAGGTTAACCTGTCACTCTTGCCAGAATCGAGGATGAGATACTTGGCGCTTCATGAAAAAGAACTGAACTAGAATCACTAGGCGTTGAAGCAATGTTGATTCTGGATAGTGAATGATTGCTTCTTCCGGAACTTCAAAGTACAGCAATGAAAATTAGCCTGTGAAGCGGCAAACTCTGAGGAGAGTCAGCCATGGAGCTAAGAAATTGAGGACTTTGGTCATAAAGTGCAGGCCACCAGGCTGCACCGGGTCCTATACAAAAGAGGAGTCGAATACGCAACGCTTTGTGATGGGCCTTGTAATTTATGGGAAAATCTCAAGCAGCCTAAATGGCAGACTTAACCTCCTCCCTTTAAATTTTGTGAGTCTATTGTTGTGCGATATCACCCCAGAAGGTCACTTCATATTTTTGTTCAGCGTTTTATCGCTTTCCTATTTGTCCACATTAGACACAATGCATAAACTTTCATTTTACCTTCTATTCCTACAGCTGAACATTGAGGTGCCAATCCATGGTTTCACTAGGGCTGCAATGTCACTTTGTATGCAAAATTTCTTCTTCCCAAAATCCACATGGTAATCCCCACGCTAGAGAAACTTGAACCTTCCACGAGGCATGAGTTGTAGAGGGGAAACCCTTGAAGTGAATGAAACCCTGTTGTTGGATCAGCCTTCCTCAGAACCCTCAACATGTTGCAAGATGTCGCTTATCTCCACAGCATTCCTCCAAGGGCTAACAAATGAACCCCACCCCTTGGCCCTGTAGTGAAAAGTGAGGACTCAAAAAATGTGGACTTGCTACTTACCAAAGTTACCCCTGGAAAAAGAAAACACTCTCCCTTGCTACTCGAACTCCCTACAACTAAGAAACCTAGAAAAGAGGTCAATCCTTGTGAAGTTATTCATATTTCGAAGGATGTGAATCAAAAAGAAGAGATCAAGGATAAATTATAGGGTTAGGGGAGTGGAGGGAGTGGTGAAAGGATGTCAGAACGACTGGCAAAGGCAACCTCAAAAGAGAAAAAGGGAAAGAAAAAATGTCTGTTGATGTGGAGGATATCCCGGGTTATGAGGAATTTGAGGCTCACGAAGATGATGATTTTGAGGATTTTGAATTTGAGGAAACTTCCTACAATATGGGGGAAGATGAATTGGAGGAGGAAACAAAATATGAGGAAGAGGAGGAGCAAGTGGAGCCATCTGGAGAAAATAATGAAACTAGGAATGAAGAGGATGTTGGGTTCTCTGGTCGGGAGAATAATTTTGAATTATTGAGTATTGATTTTCTTAAAAGCATACTAAATTTTTTGCAGGTCCAATTTTAGGATATGGAAAAGGCTTTGGTGACCCTGATGAGATTATCCAACAGGATGATGAGACACACAATGTTGGGAGTGGCCTCAAGAGAAGCAAAGATTAGCAAAAAACTAAAGAAGCAAGGAAAGGTTGAATCCCTCAAACTGCTGGATGAAACAGACGAACCTTATTGGTGGGAGTATGTGCTCTCTTAGGGGAGTATGGGGACTTGTTAAGGAAGGCCAACTAATGGCTTGGGTTATTGTCTTTCCTGCTTTTGATGGGTTTTCTATTTTTTATCATTATCTGGGACTGTTCGTATTTTATCTTTAAGATCTGGTGGAATACCACTTGGTATATTGTGGACTTAATCAATAGTCTTTGTAGCTTAAATTTTCCTGGTAGTAACTTTTTTTTTATAATTATGGGCTAGACTATAGTGATGGTTTTAAATCTAGGCTTGCGAGCCATTATCATGCTGTTTTTTGGTTTGGTTGGTAGTGTTGTTTTCCACCTTGGTATCTTTTTTTGATCTGCTATTGTTCCATAGGATTAGGCCCCTTCCCTGCTTATATTATAAAAAACAAATCGATTATTCGATAAATGAGAGATTTTTAGGATATCTATTCTTCTTCTCATATCATCTCTTATTCTTATGGATTTCATTCTATATTTTTATGATCTAAGTTTATTCACTTCTTTCAACAACTCTCAGTTTGAAAATACACTACTGAGGTGGAAGCCTTTTGGGAAGACAAGCCAATATTATCATCTATACATTGTGTGATAATAGAAGTAGAGGCATCTAAGTATAAGAAAGGGAATTTCCTCTATTTTACTAGCATACTTGTAGGATTGACCTAAGTTGAAGTGGCTACAACCACATTGAGAGGAATAACATGAGTTTACATACCTTCCCTAAGATCATATTCTCTTTGAACTTGTTCACTTTATTTTTCAAAAAAAAAAGGATTTCATCATAGTTAGAATCCATCTAGTTCATTTCCCCTTAGAAATTCAAGATTTAGAATGGGTGTTTGGGAATTACTACCCAATTGAGGTGTGGTTAAGGTTCTTTCCTTGCAATTTACAAAAGTATCAATTAGAGGTTATGTGGTCTTACTTGCATCCTTATTCTTGCATTTTTTTCTTTGGTTTGGAAGCTTGCTAGCTAACTTCCTTCTAGGATTAGTATGGAACAAAGATATTCTTCAATCCATCTTCGATAATGAACCTTATTCTTTTTAAAATCATTGGTTAGGAGATTATAGACTCACAACCCACAGATAGGAATAAAATATTTAACCAAGTTTGCAAGAATACTTTGAGTGATAGACACACCCAATTTTTCCTTTAAAATTTAATCAAAACACAACTTACAACATAAAAAAATTCCACTACCCAATAATTACTAATGGACATCAAATTTTCCACAAAAATCCCTAGTAGAGTTCCCAATTTTTTGGTGTTTCGATTTGATTTCCTAAAATATTATAAAGATTATCCATATTTTATGCTTGGAGATCTCATATCAATGGCCAACAAACAAGAAATAATTTCACTATTGCTCTCTTTTGCACTCTAGTTTCTGCAAGACCTAGGGGATAACCCTTCTCAATATCAAAAGGTTTAATATTATATACCAGGATATTGTATTAGTAGACATGTTCTCATAACATACACCAAGAATACATGAAAACCTATGAAAATTGGCTAATTTCCTTGAGAGTTGTCTATGGATAGTTTTGAGAGCATATATAATTTAACAAGTCAATGAAACTTTTGAAATAATGCTTAATTTTGAACGGTCCTAGACCTACAACTAGTTTACTTGGTTGGATTGGTGGCTTAAATCATGGGTAATAGTGTCAAAGGATCTTGAAAATGCTCCCTAATAAAAAATGTAGAAAAAACTCAATGGAATCTTAACATTATTTCCTTACAATAATGTATCCTATACTAAGATTCAACTTCAATTCTTCTTAACAATCCATAAATAGTTTGAGACTCTCAAATTTTCAAGTACAGAGAATTAATCTATTACTTTAACAAAATCTATAAAAGAAACATTCATTGCATAGTGATGTAAAGATGAACTCAAAAAATTACTGATCAATTTTATTCTTGAGAGAATTAAAGCATACATTGGAGATAATTACCATTGATCCACCTTTCAAATGATATTTGTATCTTCTAAGTTTGTATATTGATATATAGAGAATTTTACATTTTCTTTCACCTTTTTTAATAAAATCTAGAATAAGATTATTCTCATCTAAACACAACTTTCCTAGTTACAATCTTCTAGGATCCTAAAAAATGGATCGAAATCCCTTTGTATAGAAACAAGGAAATCTTAGATCCTTGAATAGATGTCATAATTTAATTTTCCAAACTGTTCATTTGACCAAACAAACTGGTGGTACAACTGCCCCATATAAGACAATAAGTACAACACTAGGAGACAAAATAGTTCTAGGAGCCAGTGGAGGAGATATTTTTTTGATGTGCATAATACTTGACAAAATTTGGTAGCTGCATGATGTTGTCAGTTATATTTCTCCACCCATGCTACACAAGTATCATCTAGAGGTCAAATAAAAGTAAGAATTTGACTAGAAAAATTAAAAGGAGAAGAATATTCCTCATTTGTCCACTTCTTAGCTTCTTAAAGAACTTTACTAAGCCTATGTATAGCTTTATTAGTTTTATAGATTAGGGTCACAGAACCATTGGCAAGAAGAACCTAGTGAACAGGAGAGCAGGAACTGCCACCCACCACCCACTCACTGATGGGTCCCATATGATAACATATGTTCAAGTAGGTTATCAATTATATCTATAGAATATTTACCTTCCTCCACCTTTTTTGTTTTCTTTAATTCTTGAATCTTCTTGAGTGATGAACTTATAATTCCTTGATTTTCAAATTTAATTCCTCATTTTCCATAGATGATGAATCATTTGTAATATCTTGAGGAGGTGGAAGAAATCCTAAAACTTTATTGTACTCTTGTAGTAGTCTCACAGTCTAATCATTAGCTTTCTTTAGATAAACTTCTAATTTCCTTCCTACTGCCCCAATGAAGATGGTTGTGTTCACTATCAAATATGATACCTAAAGAGAACTTGTGTCTCCAAGCCTTCTTACAATTTTATTTTCAACCAAATCATTGGCATCCCTTATCATTTTTGGCTTGTTGTTTCAAGGTATATGGGCCATACTACTAAGGTATCATTCTTTGGACTAAATATTGAGCCAAAATACAAGGACTCTACTTGCTCCTCAGAGGTGACGGCTGGGTCATCTCCTTCTTTCCTTCTCAATGTATCAAAACATATAGTTGAAGAGATATCCGATCCTTCCAACAACAAAAAATAACAGTTTCTAACTTTTTCCCTCCCCCTTTAAGTGATCATGTTTAAAATGTAAAAAATTACTTTAGATAAAACTTCTACAACTAACTTTTCCCTATCCTCTTCTTTCATATTTTCTCTTATTTCCTTTAATTTCCTCTTTTACAATTTTTTCTTGAGGATGAAATATTTGAACTCCTTGGTGGTGATGAATCTATCATCCACCATGAACTTAATGCAATCAAATAGTCTTCTGATACTACTCTTCCAATCTAAAATTTAATTAATGCTTTGTTACTCGAGGGAGCTTCAACCATAACCCTTGGTATTGGGTTGATGACTTGGCTTATTTCCTTAATGTTTGGTACATACTCATCATCACCCATAGGGTAATCTACCAAGGTTTGAGGGTCAATTTGTTGCAATGGCATCTATTATTTAGGGGTTTGTTACATAACGACTTGGGTAGATGATTCAGACCTTTGAATTGTACCTAAGGCACATTAGCCAATAAATTGTTGGCATTATTCATCATCATTATTATTATGAGGATGGGGTATGCAATATCTATATGGGCCCCTTTGTAAGAGGGACCTAACCCTTTTCTCTTTTCTTCTACTATCTATAGCTTTATGCATGTCTCCCTCTTTTTCTTCACCTCATTTTCAAATGAGAAATTTCTTATTAAATAATCAACCTTATCAAAATGATATATATATTTCGACAACTTATATGTAGTTCTTGTATTGTGGATGATTTTTTATAGATCATAACTCCTTATTTTATCCAACCTCATCCTATATGGATGTAATTTAGTGTATAGTAGCTCCAGGATTTCCTTATATGTTTTTGATTAATGATAAATAGGTTTTGAAGGGTACTTGAAACCCTGTACAAAAAGGAATAGTGGAAAAAAAGATGTACAATGGATTGCCCACCCAACACACCAAAAACAAGATGATTACTAGAACATCAACAGACCATCAACGAAAACAACAAAAATCAGCAGAGCAAAAAAAAACCATTAGAGAAGTTCTTTGAGCATCCTTGCTACTCCCATATCCTTAGATGGTAGCCTATCATGCATCTCCATTAAGCCTAGGGACCAAATAATGAATATCCTTAGGATTTCCTTAGATGTTCAATGGAAGTAAAAAATGAACAATATTTCTGATAGGAGAGAACCTTTTTTCCTGTTCCTAAAATGAGTCTTATCAAACTCATTCAATTGCCACATGACTTCCAAGAATGCAATTCTATTAGGCACTGATGTGGGAAATATGTGGGGGGTCACTTGGGCACCATAAACTCTAATGAGTGTGGAATCTATGTAGAAAAACCAATCTCCCAAATTATGCTAAATCCCTAGCTCTAGTTGTTGGTCTATGGTCTTAGAAACCTTCTAACCTTCACTGTTATTCTCTAGTCTAGAGGTTGTCCCAAGTTTCTAAGAATATCCTTGATGAAGAACTCCTTAAAGATAACAAAATTGACCTTCTTATAGTTGTTGTCCTAAATATATGTCCATTCCTAGACATGCAGCATATGCTTTTGCTCATCAATAGGTCTAACTTGCAACAATTGTGACCAAAATCTTCTACCATGGAACAATACAATATGTCACAAAAGTGAGTACCACTTGAAACAAACCATGTCACCATCGTTCTTCAATTTTGACAAACTTTTATTTATACCATTGTAGTGTAGAAAAAAGTAACCCTTTTTCACACTTAATTTGAGAATGAATAATTCATGATAAAATGGACTTAATTGTGCCTTATTTAGGGTGTTGTAAAGTGTATTTTTATGCTTTCACACTAATCTAGGGATCTACTAAATAATTGAGGTTAAATTGAGCTTAATCGGCCCCTTAAATTCAAATCCAAGCCTAAAACTCATAAATGAAATTACACAACACTTAATTTTGTAAGGAATGTATCCTAGGATAGTGACCTAGGACCCATTCACCACCTAGCGAATTGGTCCTCACTAGGTCCTAGGACCCCCTTTTGGCATGACATTTCACATTCCTTGAAACATGTCCTAGTTAGGTCTTCTAGGACCCATTATCCCTATGGAAAATGGGTCCTCACTAACTTAGGACACCCCCCTTGGGGTGTGGTTTTGGTGGTATTTTAATAATTTCAAATCCTAGATCTGATGTTGGCTTTTGTTATTTGAATTTTGAGATTTCATCTTAAGTTAAGTATAAATATAAGGTTATTTTCACATAGTTTCATCTAAGATCACCTAGAAGACTTTCATGAGATCAAGTAACTTTCACAAGAGCATTATAGAGCATTCAAGAGCATTCAAGAAGGAATTTAAAGGTAGATTATTGAAGTTTATTGCAGCGATCAAAGGTCATATTATCATGTCAAAGGAAAAGTGCATCATGCATGTTGTTGAGCTAATATGTTGATGTAGCATTGGAGATCCTATTCAAGCATTGTTTCATATCAAAGTTCAAGATCAACATCTACATACATTGAGGCTGCTTCATGCTAGATTGTTAATTTGTACTCCAAGGTTCAATTGAGGATTGGTGAGTTGTAGCATCACATTGTTCATTCATCTTCCTTTTATGCATTGTTTCAATTCAAGGTTTGATTACCAAAATGGGGTTTGACCAAGGAAAACCCCTATTCCCTAACACAACAATTTTTTTCTCCTCTTTGATGTGTGATTGCAAGTTTTAGGTTGAAGATCAAGTGGAGAGAAAAATTGGAAAAAGTTGTTAAAGTTGCAAAAGTTATCTTTCTTGTAAAATCACAGAAACTAAGCTACAAAATTTATTTCTGACTTTTGGAAGCTAATCACCTAAGATCTGGGAGCACAGACATTGAAGAACAAGACCCCAAAATTGATTTTCCAAAACCCTAATAGGGACCCATTTTCCATTGGGCGAATGAGTCCTCAATGAGGCCTAAAAAAGCAATTTCTGCAATAGGTACACATCATTTTACCATCTTAAAACCTACCTTTTTACTATCATAACAATGAGGTTTGTTTTTTGATTGTTGTTTATGCATTATACCTTTCATAATTGAGTGAAACTGACAGACAAAAAATTAGGTGTACCCATTTGTTGATCTCATTTGTGGTGCACCTACATTTTTCTTTGTTTCAACCATATGTAATGAAAGTGACATAATCAAAGGGCCTATTGATATCCCTATTTTCCTTGATGCATGTTGTCAACAATATTATGTTTATAGGATTTTCAATCTTGAAATCCATGCATAAAGCTTGACATATGGAAAATTATGTCTTAATAAATTAATCTTCAAAAATATCATAATTGAAGGGCTCTAATACATCTATCTTGAACCTAATTATTTCCTTAATTGGTACTTTTTTTTAATGTTTGTTAGCTTATTTGATCCTATAGCTATCTCTTAGCCTACCATATTCTCTTCTTAGGGCTCCAAGGTTAATTAAAAGTTGAGCATTCCTAATTTTAAACCTCACAAATATAGTTTTTGTCTAGTTTAATCAAAGGTCCACCCTCTTTATTGCAAATAAAATTCTTCTCTCACATATAACATTTGGCTAATTCCTTAGTTAGGTCAAAATTTATGAAAATTTTTGGGATTACAAGTATTCCCTGCCCCATCCTCTTAATATTATTAATAAGCTTGGTAGTCATGCACTTGTTAAAATCATATCTAAAGAGGGTTCACCCATGAACTTGGATCACTACATCCTTCTAAGTTTCATCTTTATCTATGATTCTATCTGACAAAAGCCCTATTCCCTAGACATTCCTTTCCCTTTTAGATGAACCTGGTATTTGGGAAATTACATCCTCATCTAAACTCCTTTTGAATCCCTTAGAAGTTTGAGCCATTTTAGCAAGGTTGGTGTTTAGGTTTTAATAGAACTAGGGTTCTTAAGAAATTTAGAAACTGTACAATTTTCTCAATAAAATTCAACATGCACAAAGCCCTTGGATAAATTATTTTACAAAAATTAAACTCAAGGACAAAAAACCTGTCACTTTTAGCAAGAAAATTTAACACCAGGTTGAGAATTCCTTACTTGTAGTTCTCTTGAAAAACTTTAAAATCCCTCTTAAAAATGCCCTTGTAGATGCTTGAACAATTCAAATTATAGATATTCTTTATGCAGAGATAATTTATATTCTTTAATAAGATAAGATGAATACAACTACATGAAAAATTGTTAGATAACAACAAATTTCACCATTACAGATCATACACACAACCCACCTATTTTTGTTTAACCATTTTTGGTAATTTTGAATTTTGACCATAGATCTCCATTGGTTACAACATGTCAACGACTATTGCAACACCTCTCTATATTTGAAAATATTTTATCTTTAATGCCATGTAAAGCCACTTCTTTAAAGCCACTTCTTTCATCACCACTATGCCCCCCATAAGAACAATTGTCATTTTTTTTTGTTTTATTGTAGATTCAATAATTTTGAGCTTTGAGAATCTATGATATGAAAATAGCTCGTGATATGGTGACACTAGGATGATGTGCCATTCTTTCGTATACATGCATCTTAGCATGTCACTATTGAAACTTGTGATGAACCTTGGTAAGCGATCGATTAGTATTTTTCCACATGAAAATATGGTTTTTCATTTTGTGATCCTGCAATATAGAAAAATATCTCCTTCTTAAACAACTTAAGTACACATGTTTGGTTTTTGGTGTTTTGTGGCTTCTAGAGAACTTTCATTATGAATTTTTGATAAACCTAAGGAGTGTAATTTAATATAATTTATTTGTCTTGAATTATGTGCACTTTAATAGAGCCGAAAGAGTTCTTGCACTAACACGTGGGGTATTTCACACTGTCATGGTTTCAATTTTAGCCCCCAATTTGAACCTGGAAAATAAAAAGGGACCACAACAAAAACATGACTCAACACCTATATGACAGATGTCCAAATTTTCCCAACTCCCAATATTTAGCCAAATACTAGAAATGAGCTTGTGGTAAAGTAAAAAAAAAAACAACTTGCATGATAAAATATAATAATGACAAAGGGGTCCAACCCAAATAGTGGTGGGGTCAAAAAATTAAAGATGCGGGTGAGGCACTTAAGTGACCAAATAAAGCACGAGATTTTTCTTGGAAGAGTAAGTCACTAGGATTAGGGGTGAGTTACCTTATAAACATAAAGCCTTCCAAAATGATCTTAAGATACTGAAAAGTGGTTGAGGAAATTAATTTACAACTAGAATGCAAAGTGATGAACTCAGGGCACAAACTATAGAGCCTAAATCCTTAGGGTTTTTAGAGTTAGAGATTTCATTAAAAAAATTTAAGAAATAGAAAATCCTTAATGTATAGGATGGTTAGCTTATATATATCATAAGTATAATAGTGAATAGTTAATCATACATATATATCCAATGTGAATGATCTATACATATATCATACGTTCACATACACAACTAGTGATGTTGAAATAGATGCAACCTATTGCATGCATCATCCCACTACCTAGTTCACAATCACATAAGCCTATAAGTAGATCTCAATTGGAAAAGGAATGTCAATGCATCCCATACTACACCATGTGTCCTATTATATTTCCAATTCATCACCATCTATGAAAAAGTTAAGAAACCCATACTAATTGATCCCATTATTGACAAGGGCATCAGTAACAAATATCTACAAAACCTAAGGACATTTGCACAAGTACACAATCAATTAAAAACATGTAAACAATGAGAGAATGACACATACACAATGAGTGACTAACACCTACTCTTTTTGTGCATCCTAGATAGAAAAAGAATGTCGATGCATTGCATAGTACATCATGCCCATCCATCCTTTTTCTCATTATTTTTCACCTATTTTGATGATGGAAAGAATTTATTTAGTGTATCCTATACTGCATTAGGGGTCCACCTTCTTTCCAAGGGTCATATACTTACACAAGTGAGATTTCCACTTGAGTAGTGAACCTATTCAACCCAGTAGATTCTAACTTCAATTTCCCATAGGCCATTGGCAACAAGTTTATCCACCAAGGAAGAAGTAGCTTTCAATATATACTACTTTGTGATCATAGTGATATTTTTAGCTATCTTCACAACATGGTTAACACTTGGCATCAATCACCCCCATGCTATATGTGAATACCATCTAATCCTCTTGATATAACAATTCACACTAGTTACTATTACTTGTATGGTAGGGTAACTACCCATGCAATTGTTCCTATATCATAGCTACTATAGCCTTTGACAACCTTCATCTTCATGAACCAAGTGAACATAGGGTAATCCCTTGCATTAGCTAAGGCATCAATCATTGCCACAATCTAATGACTATCTATCAATACTTAAAATAGCTTAGAGGTTAACACTTGTTGAGGGTCATACATATTGGGGTTCATAAATATTGGTTAAATTATTGACCTAGACAATTATATCACAATCAACTAATTCAAGAGCCTATACTTAGAGTCTTGTAAGTCTAGAGTTGAATTTCACAAAAATATAAGTATCACATTGATTCCACAGGAGATGGCCACTACTCAACATGCACACATAAATAAATATTGACTATAAATTAGTTAAATACACTTGTTTAAGTAAAATATATAAGTAGAACACATATTTTAGAAGCACATTCTTTATTAAAAGATACAATGAAAAAATAATGAACCTTATTCAATAATACTTTTAGGTTTTGTTGCCAATGACATATGCAATCACAAAGAATGTCATCCTAACTTCAACCCATAATTAGATACATAGAAAAAACAAGTGGATCATCTATAGCCCATATGAATACTCATTATTCACCTCATTAAATATTATTAACCAAATTTACATTATTAGATATAAGATATCAAGATTATTTAACTCATTTATAACCATCTAATACAATTTGAGCCTCAAATTGAATCCTATTGAAGGGGAAATGCCAAATAAGTTTAGGAAAAAACCCCAACCCTAGAGATATCCCCCTAAAACCCGCCCCTACAAACTTGAGGTCACAGGGGCATACTTTTCCGAAGGACTACCTACGTATCCACATCTAAATAGGATCAAAGTTAAATTTATTTCTTCTCACAAGGTCTCCCAAAGGACACACATGCACATGTTTCCCATAATAAGGGTTTTAGTAACTTTTTCCCTCAATTAATAATACTTAATAATATTAAAGAAAATCATAACTAAATTCACATTTAGTAACACATACTATAACACCTCCCTTTAAGGATATAAAGGTCGTGAATCAAACTCCACCTATTATTATTTATACTTGAAAGTAAAACATTAGAAATCTTTTAGGTTCACCTCATTAACATAGAGACTAGGCTAATTACCTACTTGTGAGAAATTCTATTTTATTACACATACATTATGACGATTATCATATGACTCACAACACATCTCTCAATACTTAGATTTTTGAAGTAATCTCTAATTTGATTCCTTACATACAAATGCTAGGATAAAAAAGGAGTCAAACTAGTTCTTTATAACACATCTACCCTTTTTCTAGGGATGAAAAGCTATGATAGGGTTGAAGGATATAATAGTCTTAAAAACATGTACACCTAATTTCTCATGCTTAGTTTACCAACATTATTATGTCTATTTTTTTCCAAACTTGAAAAGTTTCTAGTCCCATATACCTCATCATAGGAGTACACAACCCTTTTAGAGTTTCCCACAGTGGATGAAATTCTACATTATATTAATTTCTAACAACATATTTAAAATAAAATAAATCATGTCATATCAAATGACAAGACACCAATTATAATATATTCACAATGCAATAATTATTCAAAGACCCCATATGACTCCAAGTAATGTCCTACTCTAATATGATTTTGTAGAGGGGATAAATGCTACTCTCAATATAATGGGATCTTAAGGACCAAATCGCTCTCAAATACCTCAATTGACACAAATCAACTGAACTAGAAATAAAAGTATTGAAAACTAAATTCTAAGGTATGCTTAACAATAGATGTAACTAAAAATGTTAAATAACTTACAAATATGGGGTGATAAAAATATTTACTTCACAAAAATAAAAAAAGAACTAATTACGTAGAATATGATACTAGTTGGATGAAGTCTTGGCCTCCAATGCTATCACACCATGAAGATATATTCACATCCGCACTATCGTTTGTACGAATAAAGCCCAAAAATTGAACTAGAATGAAGTCCTTTGCTCGCTGTACCTGCTTGTCACCTACACACATAGAGATGGGGAAAATTCTTGGGGCTGTATACGGTTTTTCCTTAGTTAAACCCTTGCTTTGGCGTTTTCACCTCCATGAACAACCAAACAAGATTGAAAGAAATAAAAAATAAAATATATGTCGATAGAAATAAACTCTGTTATGGAGTTGAACCCCTATCATAATAAAAAGACACTAGACAAGATCATATATATATATATATAATACATAGTTTGGAAAATAAGAAAGAGATCGTTATTGATATTTTTGGCCCCTCTTTCGAGATAATAGACATGACAAGATCATAAAAAGAGGAGTCTTTGCTACTGCAAATGTCCAAGATGTAAAAGCATATTTGCAGAGTTTCATTAAGAGAGAGAGATATGGAGAACCGAGTGAAAAAATTGCCAAAAACCTCTTAAAATGAGGAAGTAAAGTAAGTTTTATTCTTGAATTGGGTGGGAATAGTTGTTATAGTCATATTTAGGTGCTAGGACATGCATCACAAATAAACTAGGTAGGATATTCCTATTTGAGTCTTGGATTTTATTGGGATGTCTATGTGCTCCATAGATGTTTGCTCTCCATGCTCCCATCTAACCAAATTATTTGAAAATTCAAACCACAAGCTGCTAATGCTTCATCATGTCCATCCATGAGATTGACAACATAAAATCTCAATAATGTATTTTTCATAAATGCATCAAGCATAATGCATAAGTATGAAATTGGTATAGGGTGCAATTTGTGACACTACATTTTTCCCTCACTTTAGTGAGTTGTTCACTTAGATAGATTAGCTACACTAATGCAGTAAAAAATATGTACAAAATTAACTACAAGAAGTATATTAATTACCCTAAAAAATGATAATATAATGGTCATAGAGGTTGACTAGGTGAATGTAGAAAATGCCCCCAATGCTCGAAAAAATCTACAGCATATGACATAAAAGTTTGGGTGCTACAAAATAAAAACTACGTCAATTTTGAAAAAGGAAGAAGCTACTTTGACGAGATGAATGCTTAAGAAGACGTTAGTGAGTCTGAAGAAAAAAATGATGATGCAAACAATACTCACACCTTCCTCCCACATATTCAATTCCAAATTTTAAATTTTCCTAGGCACATACAATATTCCTCTATTTACTATTTCAATCCCAATCAAACTCATTATGATAATTTTATTTGTCAAAATAAATATTCAAACTAAATTGATACAAAATTTATGGAAGCAATACAATTTATTAAGATCAATTCACAATCTGATAATTTTATTTGTCAAAATCAATATTCAATTTATTGTAGCCACCATATTGTGGCACGACCTGCTATATTCTCTGCTAACTTCATATTAATTAAATCTTAGTTGTTGCTCCTCACTCTTTAAGCGTAGCCCTCCTTTCTTATCCATGTTTTACAACCCTCTCCCTCTTTAAATGCGTACTTTGAATTTTATTTATTACTTGGGATTTCCACGTTTCCCCCAGTTACACCTCTTTCTGTTGTAATTTTAAAAATGTTAATAAAAAATGAGTGCAACAGTGCCTATTACCTCTCCAACTTCCTCAATTTGTAATTTTTAACTTCTCTCATAGATCTTGTGCCCTTTCAGATCATCCATATTCCTTTGGAGAATATTGCATATCACACCCCTTAATTTATTTTTGCACAAATTTTAAATAGTTGAAAGATATTAAGAAAGTATTTTATTTATTTATTCTCTCTTTGAATTTCATTTATTCCCCATACACATCTAATTAATTTTATTTATTTTACTTCATTCAAATCTCCTTTCCAAGTATGAATTTCTTGGCTTTGTAGGACTTCAAATCTAGAAAATGTCTTTATGAGACGTCTAATATGAACATGGAGTTGAAAACCAACTTTTGATACAATTTTTTGCCAAAAGCTCAAAATTTCATGAAAATTTGTGAGGATGTGTGATTAGATATTACGAAACTTCCCTCCAAGCAATTTTTCTCTAACCTTCATAAATCCAAACTTTAATTTTCTCATAAATTGCAAGCCACAATTAGATAATTTTAAATTCTCTTAAACCAAAAGGAATTTGATTACAATTATTTTTCTCATTAGGAAAGATATCATCAATAATATTTCTCTAGAAGGATTTTTTCCCATCTCTTATGAAACTTCATAAATAATTGTTTTTCTAAAACAACCCTACAGAGCCTTAAAACAATGTTTGGAAAAAAACTTGAATTTTGCAATTTTTGATCAGGTTTCTAGATTCCTACTACTAAGAGATGTCTAAAAACATAAACATAAACAAAAAAACCCCCAAAACTAAAAATTCAACTAAAATATTTTTGGGTGATGCAGGATCGCCTATAGACCCGGATGCTCCTGCATTAGTTGATAAAGGTGTGAATATATGCCCCCTCATGTTTTTTCCCCCAACAAGGAAGGTAAAAAATAGGAAGGTAGTCAAATCATAATTGCCACAAAAAAATTCAAAAATGGGTGAAAATTTGACTATATATTTACAAAGTGGGTCCTAAAAGGGTCATTTTGACTATTCACGATGAAGATTTTCACATAGAGTTCTATAGAGCTTGAGTGCAAATGCCTCACAAATGAGATTTTTGGCCACCATACATAGAGAAGCTTTAGACCACCGTAGAGACTAACAATCCCTTAGATGAGGTAGGCCAAAATTTTAAGATTTTCCTTTATTTAATGTATTTAATTATAGTAGGAAAAGAATAAGTAGTATAGGTGTTCGAATTGTGCATTGGCATCCCAAACCCGTGCTGGCATCTAGGACCCCACTCATTCATCCCAAGGAAAATTCCACACTAGTGTCTTACTGATGTGCTTTTGTCCTAGGGATGCATTGTCATCTAGAAGGGTGTGCTAGCATCCTTGAAGTCAAAAGTAAAAAAATGTGTTTGTAGACATGCAAAAATGACCTAACACATATCACACATCCTGAACTGCATTTTTCCATCATTGACATCACTTTCATTATTAGTATTGCATTTCAAATCATTTTCATTATTAACCCTATTTTATTCTATTAATTGAATAATCTTTAATTATTTAATTAATTCACTATTTCATCATTAATTTAACCTTATCTCTCTTGATTAATTAAATAAACATTACTTATTTAATTATGTCACTAATATACCTTATTCATATAAATTAACTAAATTGTCATTATTGATTATTTAATCAATCCTATTCCCCTCTCCAAATTAAATAATTAATTCACTCAACATAATGTGTTAATAAATGAATTTCCTTTATTTATTAATTCAAAATTATCTTGCATGTTTATCTCCAATATTAATTAATTATTCAATCAACTAATTATCCTCACCCCTTTTTATTGAGTAAATCATGACCACTGATTTCTCACTCTAATTGGTTAACTAACCCATCCCTTTCCACCGATTGCTCAATCCCACTAAACTTTCAACTTGATTTCTTCATTCTCACGAATCATTCAATCTAATCCCACCGATTATTCAATTAAAATATTTAAATGGATCTATTAGAGGAGTTAACTGATCAATCTATTTCCTCTCAACGATTCTCAACCATCGATCATGATCTTTCATTGTTGAATCTCGATCGTTCATCTAAAACCTAAAACTATATAAAACAACCCTCTTTCCTCTCAAAAATGATTGAATACAAAGCATTTGTGGAAAGGTCATGTCAAATTGACTATTGAAGCACATTGATCCAATACTTACATCTTCGATCACCATTAATATACCTTTTTGAAGCTTTCATACAACAATGGAGGCTTCATATTGATCCAATGCAATACATCAATACAAATACACTTCGACATGGGATGGTATACCTATATTTCATGAATTCATTTATTGTTCTTGCTTATGCTTACCTTTATTGATTGAATTCATTGCTTTATAGTTTATTTCATGATTATGGTTGGAATTTATCCTTTTTCTTTGATTTGATTTGATTGATTCATTGTTGTGTTTCCTTATGCATATTTCCCCCTATACATTAATTGGCACACCCATACTTGAACCACGTTGTCTCTAAGCTTTATGTAGGCAAGGCCATCATTAATGAGCCCTTGAGGCACTAGGTCAGTCCCTTTAGGTACCCTTATTTGTCTCTAAATCTCTATAAAATATCAAAAATAGCATCAAATAACATCAAAAGGCACAAAAGCATTAAAAAAGTCTCAAAATACCTATCTCCATTGTCACCTATCCGCAATAAACATTCCATTCATAATAAACAATCATCGCCTTCAACCTTTGACAAAGCAATCAGCAAGCAAAACAAACATCGAAATCTAAAACTTCTAAGCAAAAGATCACACAGATTTTATTGCAATCAAACTAAAACAATGCCAAAGTGTTAACTACGTATCTATTGAAAATTCACCATCTACATCTTGAGATATGTCTTAATAGATAGATCATTCCTACAATAGACATCATTAGCGAATAACAACCTAAAACCTCAAAACATATATGGCAAGTGATACAACAATATTGTTTATCTTTTTATGATCTTAATTTTTTATTTATTTATCTTATTGTCACATTCCCAAGATATCTCAAGGATTTCTAGAAGGATTTAGAGAGGAAGGAACGTGGCATGAATTATCAATTTTTGTTTGATTTGTTTGTTAGATATTTTTGTAATACTATTATGGTGAATACTTTCTTTGTTCTATGTATGAAAGACATTTTATGGCAATTTGTGTAGCGGTTGCATGTTAGGTACTCCATACCTCTTCATGTAACTAATATGAAATGTTTTGAAACTTCTTACCCATAAACTCTAACAAAGTTTTTGTATGTCTAGTATGAGAAATAATTCTCCTTGTTTGTAGAGTCAAAGTCCATGCAATGGATACAAAGCCACCTCAGTCATTAATTCCCAGGTGCATCATATTTGTTTGCTACATTAATAAGGATTGCTAAAAATATGAAGTCTCTATGAAAGAAAAAGAAAACTCATCAATGACTAACAACATTAATTTTCTTCTAAAAGGATCCAACTAACACTTCTTCTAACTAACATCTCCATCCTGCATCACAATATCATTAGTACCAGATGCATCCTGTATCCACAATCTCATTAGTGCATATCACATGACCATAATAAAATGAAAAATATCATACATCATATATCATCACCCATCACATACATATATAAATCATCCATACATCCATACCATATAATTGCATCAAAAAAGTATAAAAACATATAATCTTCCATAATCATCCATAATCATCTCATAACACATAATAAGCCGCATCAACAATGGTATATCTCATATATATATCATCAAATGTCATATACATCATCAAGCATCATCTGTGATATCAAAATATACAAAAAAATATATGAGGACTCAACTAGGCCGATGAATGTATATACAAAATAACACATCTACACAAGTCTCTGATACAATATATAAAGATCATAAAAAAATCAACCATGTTGGCCATCTCGAGGTGGGAATCTATGTTGCTGCTACTGGCTCTAATGGGGAGATGGTTGTGGAATAATGAGAGATTGATGAGGTTGTCTAATTGACTACCCACTAGACTCTACACTTGTCTAAACACTCGGCTCTCCAAAATGAGGTTGTCTCTAAGCCCTCGAAACAAAGGCCTCATACAAGGTCTGGTAATAGGTGCTCTCTCTCATTAGTCGATCTCACTTAGCCTCATACTAAACTAGGGGAATGGAAGAGGCTAATGAAATATCTATTGCTAGTCTCTATTGCCTCTTAGTGGCTAGCTCTTACCTTAAAGCATCTCTCTCTTGACATATACCATCCCACACTATAGTAATGAAAACAACTTTTCCCTCTTCTGCTTATCACAAAGCAATCTTGGCATTGCTCTCTATCAATCAAGCATCCCTATCAACTGTTAGCCATGCTATCTGAGCTATTGCATACCCATATGGGGGAAGTCCCTGTGGTGCATCCTATTGTGGTTGTTGATCATGGTGCTGTAAGAGAGGGGGACCAACCACGTTCAAGGCCCCAGGTCATGGAGAGCCAAGAGTAGAAGGCTTCCCTAACTTACCTCACTCTAAAGGAATGTTTTGAAATGAGGGAAGAGAATGATGAGGACTATAAGGTCCTTCAATCACTCTACAAACCTAAAATTCAGTTTTGGGGCTAGGTGGGCTAGCTTTCGGGTTCAACATTGTACCTCAGATAGATCTCTACCTGAGGATGAAAGCGCGGTTCTGGGACGACAGCGTGACGTAGTGGCATCTCTTAGGTGCGTTGGCATCTGTATGACTAGAGGACTGAAAATATAGTGGGAACTACCAAAAAATGAGCTGACAACCTAGCTAATGGTTTCTAAAGAAAAAAAATAGAACTATAAAGTAAGAGATATATAAATGAATATGATAAAGAAAATATATTAAATCTAGGGTGACAAAGATGATCTCACAAAAGAGCCTATTTTCCAGCTAGCTCCAAATGCATGTTCACCTACACACAAGAAGGAGAAAAATTGTTGGGGGGATGTATAGGGGTCTGCCTTAGTCAAACCCTCGTTTTGGTGTTTCCACCTACACAAATAGCCAAGATAGCAACGATAGAGAAATATGTGATAAAAAAGGAAGGAAAGTAGAGAACATAATAAACACTACAAGACAGTAATGTGCTACTGAACCAAATTGTAGAGAGGAGTGAAAATGCTTACCACCACGAGCTCACTAGCTATTGGATAAGGGGAGAGGACTCAAGCCTCTATTGCAATGGTATTTTTTCACACTTTTTCTACGAAGTTGATGGAGTGTTGTTGCTGCTGCTATGGAGTGCTAAAGTGCTGCTTGAGAGTGATGGATGCTTGAGAATGCAAGAAAGATTGTGTAGAAGATTGCTAGAACTTGTGAAGAAGATGTGAAGATATGAAATACATGAAGGAAGAGTGTTTTTGAAGGTGGGATGAGAAAAATGGCCATATTTCGGTCGGTTGGTCGAAGAGGGGTGTTACAAATCGACCCTAATGGGAAGTGTAACACCTCTACTAGCTTTAGATGTAGGAATCCATTAGGGATGTAAGAATGCCACACAGACATCTGTGCACCTTGTAGGCACCCTTGGCAATTATTCTTCTACTAATGCAAAAGAAAGACACCAAGTGAAACGAAGGCAATGGGTTGATGTGGAATTTTTCCTTTGGATTTGGTTTTCTAAGGTGAGGAAGTGTAAAAGGGGAATTTGCATAAGGGGTGAAAATTTGTGCCTATACATTTTTCCCCCACTTTAACAAGCACAAATACTGATGAGTGCTTTGGTAAAGTAGATCAGAGAGTGAATAGGATTAGAAATGTATACTTGAACCGTTGAGGAAGCAGACCATGATATGGCGAACTCGAGAGCACAGGACAAGCAAAGGACTTCATAGCCCCGTAGAACTATGAAGTTGTAGAATGAAAGTGTCTTACAGGCCCATAGACCTGTGAGGAAGGTGTCCTCCAAGATCTATCACATGAAGGATACCTAGAAAAACACCTTATAGACCTGCAGATCTACAAGGAAGCATCCCCCAAGATCTCTCACATGGAGGAAGCCAAGAAAGCACCCTACAGACCTGCAGACCTACAAGGAAGGTGTCCCCCAAGATCTCTCACATGGAGGAAACCCAAAGAAAGCACCCTACAGACCTGCAAACTTACAGGGGAGCGACCTCCAAATCTCTCACATGGAGGAAGCTCACAAGAAGCACCCTATAGACCCGTAGATCTGCAGGGAGGTATCCCCCAAGATCTCTCACATGGAGGAAACCTAAGGAAGGGGACTCTGTAGAGTCAGAAAGTAGCTTTATAGGCGCACCCGTAAAGGGACATGTTTACCCGCAGATAGAACATGTCAAAAAGAGGCCACACAAGAAAGTAAGCGGGCAGTCTCACAAACTTCCAAGAAGTTGGAAAAATTTCAAAGGGGTCCCTCAGGAACCCGACATAAACAATGGGTCCACTCAAGGGATGTGCTATTCGAAAGTATGAAAGAGATGTTTCTTTCTTGAATCGATTCATCATTAAGGAATCCTTTTGAAAGATGTTCACTTCATCAAGGAATTCGAAAGGAAGAAGATGGCCCCACGTGAGGGGAAGGTCGAAGTTGCTCCCATCTCAGAGGAAGGTTCTCAAGTTCTTTCTTTACGAACCCATGATGAAGGAAACACATTCTATTAGGGTTTTAAGTCAAGAATGTGATTCTTGTAAATAATTTTGTGAAGATTTTCAAGAAAATATTTGTTGGTGATGAATTCCTTTTCTAAAAATCAAGTGTTATAGAGGTAGTGTTGTCACACATGAGAGGGACAACTCAAGAAAAGAAGAGAGAAAGATAAAGGAAAGATAAAAAGAGAAATGAATATAAACACAGGGCATAGGGTTAGCCTTGATATTTTGGGGTCAAAACTACTCATAAAGATATACAAGTATAATAATAGTATATAAAATGAACTATCATCAACCCCCTACTATATCAAACCATGTGAAGAATGCACATGAATAAAAATTAAAAATTAAAAATTGGGTCAACATGGAAGGAAAGCCTAAATTCCCCCAACACTTTACATGATACCCAATTTACTGAAAATCAAACACAAACATGGAAGAATGATGATACACATAGAAGAAGGTTTACGACACAAAAACCACGTCTCTATCCAAGTACCAACAAGGGTGACAATGGTCATCTAGGCCCACATAGCATGATCATGGGCGAACACATCACAACACACACACATCTATTATAAAGATAAAGAAAGGGCCTCCTCCTAACACTAATCGACCAAGAGGTCATCCGCTTGCACTCTAGATCATTGTAGGGGGAAGGAGGATGAGCTTGTAGTGGTGGAATGATAAGAGGAGGAGTGTTCAAACCTCTCACAACAAGGGCTAAGGAAGAGGCCCCCTCAAAGTCCTCTCCACTAAGCTCTTGTGGAGCTAAGGTTAGCGATTTCGTGAAGATTGCTGACAATGCCAAAACTTCATCCAAAGAATTAAACATGCACTTCATAAGAGTGTCATGTTTCACCTCAGTGGATGGAGAATGTTGTGCTCGAGATTCATCGCTAGGCTCACCGAGTGATTAAGAAGCAATGACAAACTCAAGGGAAGTTGGTACTGGTTCCATCACTAGGACATAACAAGTCAGTGCAAGACCACCTTTCGAAGAAGGTGGGCTACTCTTACGTCCTCCATCATTGGAAGGAAAACTCTCCACCTTCTGCTCCATCGAGGGGCATGAACTCCCCACAAATGAGGAAAGAGGTGTAGAGGAAGAGGTAGAAGAGAAAACCATAGTAGATAACACCGAAGTGTTCATCATATCTATGAGTTTTGATAAGGGCAGGAAATCTAGAAGGGACATCAATAGAGGTGGCTCCATTGAAGGAGTGATGAACACCTACACCTTTTTAGGGTTAAGCACATTTGTACTCACAGCAGAAGCTGGAAGTGATACAAAGCTAGATTGAACGGAAGTAGAGGGGAGGAGAGAGGAGGATGCAATAGGAGGCCTTGATACATGGGCGGTCCTCTCCTCCTCCTTCCTCTATAAGGTATCCTACTTAGCCATGGGAGCCTTTTGCCGGTGCTTGCACTCACATGCAAGGAAGTTTCTATGACTCTTTGAACCAAAGGCTAGCGGCTCTGAAGGAATAGAAGGTTCCTACTCGGCCATGGGAGTGTCCACTATAGCCATTTTTTGTGGAGGAACAAGTTGGGAAGTAATGGGGGGAGTTGACTCAAGTGCCTCGGCAGTGGGCCTCTTCCGATTTACTGCTTTTGGAGCAAGAGCGGTAGGAGGCCGCGAAGGTCGAGACATAGAGGTTTTCCATGGGGACCTTTCTTCCTATTATAACAAATGATCCTAGGCTTTGTGGGAAAAACATGAAGCTCAAACGCGGGATGCTTGGGCTTTCACCAAGTGAGTACCATAGGATTCTCTCGCAAACATGGAAAAAAATATGATGGCACTACAATGGGGCAAGAGGAAGCATTGGGCTGAACACCAAAAGAGGAAGGAGGGTCTTGGGACCGCTTCTCTTCTTCCCTTATACGTGCGTTAGTGGCATCATTGTCAACTTTTAGGCAAGCCCTATGTGAAACACCATAAGGCAATCAAGGGTATCTCACTTTCGGCCTTAGATGCCCTTTCTTATAATTTTGATATGTTTGGTATAGGAGGTCTATACTGGGTGGAAGAGGACCAATGGGTACAAACCAAGAGCAATCCAAGGAGTAGCTACCACGAGCAACCGGTGGTTTATAACCAATGTCATGAATCACATGCACGAAACCACCGTGGATAAATTTTAAACATTTATGCACAACTGAAGGCACTGCATACATAGCCCTACTAACCAAGAGATACCTAGCTTCACTCTAAAGAGTTCAAACCTTTGGATTATGTCAAACAAAAGCTTCACGGATATAGGTCCAACCAAAACTGATAGGAAAATACTACCAAAAGGGGGCACAAAAAGTTTGTCATTCATGCAGATGGTGCTTATAGGTGCATCATACCCATCTTTGTGTAAAAAGTTGATTAGCATGATCTCCTCAGTTATAATGTTTACTTGGGATGTCAGATCAATGAGAACACCTGCTACGATGTTTTTTGTTGATTTGTGCAAGAATGTACTAGAGGAGATGGTTCCCTATTAAAAACCATCGACAAGTCCTGTGAAGTGAAGGTTATACTAGTACCACTACTCACAGGCTATGCAGAGGGGATAGGTTGATGCAAGAAAGAGGCCATTGCACACTAGATGATACTTTCACAAAGTCTTTAAAAGGTTAAAGGATAAGACAGTGACCCAATCAAGGTTTCTTTATGCAACACCTTCAGAGCCTTCTAACTACGCCTACTAGGGGTCGTAGGTTGGGTTGTGAGGTGAAAGCCTCACAACACGCACACCTACAACACTCCTAAAATACGAGGAAAGGAGATTTCAGTATCACAAAACGAAACCAAAATGGTTCATGGTGGGTTCACCAAATGTAAGAGAGGGGGACCAACCACGTTCAAGGCCCTAGGTCACGGAGAGCCAAGAGAAGAAGGCTCCCCTAACTTACCTCACTCTAAAGGAATTTTTTGAAATGAGGGATGAGATTGATGAGGATTATAAGGTCCTTCAATCACTCTGCAGACCCAAAACTCAATTTTGGGGCTAGGCGAGCCAACTTTCGGGTTCAACACTGTACCTCAGATAACTCTCTATCTGAGGAAAAAATTGTGGTTCCTGGATGATAGCACGACATGTTGGCGTCTCTTAGGTGCACTGGCATTTGTATGACCAGAGGACCAAAAATATAGTGGGAATTGCCAAAAAATGAGCTGACAGCCTAGCTAATGGTTTCTAAAGGAACAAAATAGAACTATAGAGTAAGAGATATATAAACGAATATGATAAAGAAAATATATTAAAGATAGGGTGACAAAGATGATCTGAAAAAAGAGCCTGTTCGCCAGCTAGCTCCAAATGCATGTTCATCTACATAGAAGGAGGAAAATTTTTGGGGGGCTGTATAGGGGTCTGCCTCAGTCAGACCCCCGTTTTGGTGTTTCCACCTCCATAGACAACCAAGATAGCAACGATAGAGAAATATGTAATAAATAAGGAAGGAAAGTAGAGAACACAATAAATAATACACAACAGTAATGTGCTACTCAACCAAATCGTAGAGAGGAGTGAAAATGCTTACCACATTCACCAAGAGCTCACTAGCTAATGGACAAGAAGAGAGAACTCAAGCCCCTACTGCAATGGTGTTGTTTCACACTTGCTCTATGGAGTTGATGGAGTGTTGGGTATGTGCAGGATCATGTTGGGCCAAAAAGTAGTGATATGAAAAAGTAGCATTCTGCATTCACCCAAAAACGTGAAAAATCTTGAGCTAACTTTTTTTTGGGTTGGGCGTTAGTACATTGCTCCATAGCAATGCCCAAGCCAAATTAATACAATTGGATAACCGATTTGCGTTGGGTAATATATACCCAATAGGTCATTTTAAACTTGTAGCCACAGTGTCTCAAACAACGACAGTGAGGGTGTATTCAATACCAAATTTTTCTTGATATTAAATTTATAAGGTAAATTTTTGGTTTTTCTTTATTTTTATCGATTTTTGTATTAGTTTTGTATAATTTTAACTAGTTTTTTACAATTTTTTTATTAAAAATAGGGTTTTTTACAAAATTTCATTTATATTGTGTATTTTCAATTAGATTAATTAGTTTTCAACTTCAATTAGGTATTATGGATGAGAATCAAAACCCACAAATGCCAAACTCTCCACCACCTACGTGCCCATCAATTTAATAGTTAATTGGTGAAAAATTGGAGCAATTGAGGGGCATTTATGATGTTTATAAGACAATCCCTCGATTATCCTAGATGACAAACACATTTCAAAAGAAATAACTAAAAATATAGAAACCCTCTCCACCCAACATAATTCCATTCTTTTGTGGCGAGAAACCATAAGGAAATATTACTTCGATGGATTTTTTTACAAAGATGTGAAAGTTATTGAATAAAAAAAGCCCAAATAGCCTCTTTATTTGTTAACCCCCGCACCAATTTGCCAGTTAATGTTAATAAACCAAAATTTTCTATAAAATGGTGCATGAATAAGGACATTGAAGATAACTTTTGGGATCGTTGGTGGATGGTTTTTGATAAACCACCCAAAAACAATATTGATGTACCATTTTACTTTATTAAAAAATTATATGCTGAGTTTGTGTTAGGGAAACATGTCAATTACTTGGACATTAAACCCTTCCATGGCATCGGTGGAGGTATGCCCCAAGATAGACTAGGGGAAGTTAGAGTAGTCCAAGGCCCATATGTTCCCCCTCCTCCCCTTCTTCAACCACCTCCAGTACATCATCCAGATATTATCGAGGATGTAGCCATATAGAATATTATGGCTATTCACTATTTGAGTGATCTTTTGGTTTCCCATATTGCTATAGTAGCTCAACCACATGTTGGTGAGTTGGTGATGGATCATGCCATCACCATCCTCCCTAGGGTCCGGCATGTATCTGTAGCCAAAATTAATTTTGGTACCATGTGCCACTGATATGTTTGAGTCCCCTGAACCCAATCGGCATCCCTTGGACACTTTTGGATTAAAATCAAGGATGGATGGGAGAGACAAGATTACTAAGTGATTGGAGGCCCTACAAAGTCCTCCTCGCTAGAGAGGTAATTAAATAGTTACATATGTGTATTTAAGTCTTTGAATTTCATAACTCCAGTACTTTTTAAATGAAATAATATTTAAGAGATGTAGATCATACTCAATATTTATTTAAGCGGTTCATTTGGGTTTAAACTATTACCCTGAGGAGGAGCCAGAGGCGGGCTGATAGCACCCCGGTAGCTATATTCTGCATTTGGGCCCCGGCCATGCATGTAAGGCAGAGGCCATTTCGCATGCACTGCTATAGATTTTTGGACAGAGGCCCACATTGAATTTATCAAATAATGGAAAAATTATGCATGGAATTTAAGTATGTTTATCTTTATTTTCCTCTTTGTAGGAAACACGAGGGTGGTTGCAGGTAACACCGCCCACTTTGGAGTAGTAATAATGGTAGATAAGGAAAAAGGAAATTAAACCAAATTTGATTGAATTTAAGATTTTTGTAAGACCATAGTGGATTATACATACATTGGACATATATTGTGCTCATACTTGTCATTTTTATGTATATGTGAGCTACACATCCTTGTTGACAAGTGTCACAATTCTTGAAAGAGTAGGTGTTGGAACACCTCAAGGAGTAGTTGTTGAAAAAAATCAAGGAGGAGGTGTCGAAAAACCTAAAGGAGATAAAGAAAAAGAGATGCCTAAAGAGGTATGTGTTTATTTTATTTTGTGTTTGGTAAATATGTTCCTATTACTAACAATTGTATGCTAACTTGTATCAATTTTATGCTTTCGTTCACATATATAGATTGGAATTGCAAAAGTTGGTTTGATTGGTTCTTTGAGAGGGGCATATTCTCGGACTCGTGACCGTTTGAAGAGATGTAGACATGAGGTAATCAAGATTTCAATTTTAGAGTTCAATTATAATTCAATGTATATTGATTTAGATGTTAATTATTCGATTTTAAATTATATAATATAACTAATCTCAATTGTGGTTTGAATTTTTCTTGTGCAGGTACCTTTAGAGCCAAAGAGTGCTTCAAAGAGGCTCCATTTTGATGATCCACTAGTAGTTTAGGATGAGATAGACATTTTTGCATGTATATTTTGAATAGATATCAAGATGGCATATGCCACATTTTGTAAAACTTTTTTTGAGTTGGCATTGATTCCTTTTTTGTATATGGACATACACTTGATTATTGGATAATTTGATAAATATAAGTTGAGAATTGAAATAATTTGTTCTTCATGTGCATGCTTAAACTCTTCAAAAATTTAATCTTGAGCAATGGTTAAATATCAGTGTACAAAGCATAAAATTAATGGTTATATTATATAGTTCACAATAAAAAAAAATGAATAATGGTTAAATTATATCATATATTTCTTAGTTATATTATATAGTTTAAACAACTTTGAAGACAAAAACAATGGTAAAGTTTAACATTTTAACTTTAAAGTTTGAATACACAAATGTCATTGTCTCACACTACATATTTCATATTGGATTATCATTACATATTGAAATTCAAAAAATATCATATATCCTTTATAGTCCATAGAAAATATTACTATTTTCTTTTCCTTCTCTCTCACAAATTAATGTTTTATTTCATGTAGCATTTCTTAAAAAGTAGACTAATGATAATTATCATGTTCTAGTGTAGAAGCACCCATAGGCCTATCATGCCTCCAAGAGTAAAAGTTTTAGTTTTGTCTTGATTTGTGTTGTTTTATGTTAATAAGGTCATTTTATACCATTAATGATCATTTGGAGTCATTTCAGAAGTTTCTGGGTCATTTGGGTAAAAGATGTAAAAAATTGCCAAATGTTGTCAATGTTGTCAATGACAACTTTTCAATTGTAATGATAACTTTTTGAAATTTTGTTAAAAGTTAGTTGGAGATTGGTTGGAGGATGAAAAATACTTGTAAGGGCATAAATAAATCTTGTAAACATGACCTTAGGGTTGGAGAAGTTGAAAATAAGAATTTGCATCTTTGAAGAAGAAGATTTCTATGTTTTTCCAACGTCTTGTGATGTTCTTTTCCTTTTTTACGGTTTGTACGGCCTTATTATGATTTTAAAATGTGTGGTATGATTAGATAATTGAGTTATCTTTCAAATGCCTTTGTTTTGGTCAAAATTTATGGAGATTTGAATAACTTATGGTAATTATACCACTAGCAGCCTAAAAGTTGTTTTTTTGTACAACTTTTGTTCTGCAACTCGTACGACCAAACCAATTGTTCCAACATGTTCATATGGGTACGTTTAGGTTAGGTATGGTCCCCTTTCACACCCAAACAGACCGAAGTAGTCCGAGCTACGTTCAACTGGCGAAATCCCTTAAAAGTACAAAGTACAAAAGGGAAACAATCTTTGATAGACTGTTACTCAGAAACCGTGATGCCTACAAACTTTTTGTTTGAGGCTACAAGATTGTGTTGGGCCTCTCTAAAATAACCTCTATTGGTTTTTGATATTTCAGAAGCGTTTTCCTATGGTGATGAGTTTTTAGTTGAGGAAAAAAAGTTGTAAAATGCAAGTAGTGTAAAGTTGCAAAGTGGTGCAACTTTTGTTCTACAACGCGTACGACCAAACAAACTATTCCAACACACCCAGATGTGTAAGTTTATGCTAAGGATGGTCCTATTTTTCACTCACATACACTGAATCACTTTGATCTACATTGGACCGACAATTTCCCTTAAGAGTCTAAAGTGCTAAAAGACAACAATATTTGAAGGGCTATTTCTTAGAAACTATGATGCTTATAGACTCTTCGTCTAAGGCTATGGGATTTTTTTGGGACCCTCTACAATAACCTCTCTTAGTTTTTTCTATCTCAAAGGCATTTTTCGGTGGTGATGAGTTTTTAGTTGAGGAAAAAGTTGTCAAATGCAAGCAATATAAAGTTGCAAAGTGGTGCAACTTTCATTTTGCAACTCATACGACCAAATAAACTATTCCAACACATCTGGATGGGTACATTTATGCTAGGGATGGTTCTCTTTTGCACCCAAATACACCAAATCACTCTGAGCTACATTGGACCGGTGATTTTGCTTAAGAGTCCAAAGTGCTAAAATGCAACAATCTTTGAAGGGTTATTTCTCAGAAACTGTGATGCTTACAGACTCTCTATCTAAGGCTATGGGATTGTGTTGGGACCTTCTATAATAATTTCTCTCATTTTTTCTATCTCAGAGGCATTTTCTTATGGTGATAATTTTTCAGTTGAGGAAAAAGTTGTCAAATGCAAGTAGTGTAAAGTTGCAAAGTGGTGCAAATTTTGTTTTGCAACTCGTACGACTAAGTGGACTGTTCCAAAAAATCCAGATGGGTACGTTTATGTTAGGGATGGCCTTCTTTTGCACCCAAATATTCTGAATCACTTCGAGCTACATTGGACTAGCGATTTCCCTTAAGAGTTTAAAGTGCTCAAAGACAATTATTTTTTAAGGGCTATTTCTTGGAAACTGTGATGCTTACAGACTCTTTGTTTGAGGATATGGGATCATGTTGGGACCCTCTACAATAACCTCTCTCATTTTTTTCTATCTCAGAGGCATTTTCCCGTGGTGACAAGTTTTCAGTCAAGGAAAAAGTTGTCAAATGCAAGCAGTGTAAAGTTGCAAAGTGGTGCAACTTTTGTTCTACAACTTGTACGACCAAGTAGACTATTCCAACATGTTTGAATGGGTACATTTATGCTAGGGATGGTCCAATTTTGTACCCAAATACACCGATTCACTCCAAGCTACATTGGACCGATGATTTCCCTTAAGAGTCCAAAGTGCTAAAAGACAACAATCTTTGAAGGGCTATTTCTCGAAAACCATGATGCTTACAGAATTTTCGTCTAAGGATATGGGATCATGTTGGGACCCTCTACAATAACCTCTCTCAATTTTTTCTATCTTAGAGGCATTTTCCTGTGGTTATGAGTTTTCAATTGAGGAAAAAGTTGTCAAATGGAAGCAGCATAAAGTTGCAAAATTGTGCAACTTTTGTTCTGCAACTCATATGACCAAACATACTATTCAAAAATGTCTAGATGGGTATGTTTATGCTAGGGATAGTCCTCTTTTGCACCCAAATATGCCGAATCACTCTGAGCTACATTGGACTGGCGATTTCCCTTAAGAGTCCAAAGTGCTAAAATGCAACAATATTTGAAGGGCTATTTTTCAGAAACTGTGATGCTTACAGACTCTCTGTCTAAGGCTATGGGATCATGTTGGGACCATCTATAATAACCTCTCTCAGTTTTTTCTATCTTAGAGGTGTTTTTCCATGGCAACGAGTTTTCAGTTGAGAAAAAAGTTGTCAAATGCAAGCAGTGTAAAGTTGCACAGTGGTGCAACTTTTGTTTTGCAACTTATAGGACCAAATAGACTATTCCAACACATTCATATGGGTACGTTTATGCTAGGGATGGTCCTCTTTTGCACCCAAATATGCTGAATCACTCTAAGCTACATTGGACCAACGATTTCCCTTAAGAGTGCAAAGTGTTAAAAGAAAATAATCTTTGAAGGGTTGTTTCTCAGAAACCGTGATGCTTATAGACTCTCTGTCTGAGGCTATGGGATTGTGTTGGGACCCTCTACAATAACCTATCTTTTTTTTTTATATCTCTAAGGAATTTTCCTGTGGTGTCAAGTTTTCAGTTGATGGAAAAATGGTTAGATGGATGCGATGTAAAGGTGCAAAGGGGTTTAGGGTTCATTTTGTTCCTCATGAGTAAGTGAAATACAAAGTATACACATTAAAACACATAGGTCATAAAGTATACATTAGAATAGTCAAATACACTTAAGTCTTGAACTACACACATGAATACAAAGTATACACATTAAAACATCTAGGTTGTAAAGTATACATTGAAATACTCATAAGTGACAAAGTATACACATAAGTTGTAAAGTATACACTTGAATACATGTAAAGTGTACACAATATGCATGATATTACCATTCAATAATTGCTATCAAATATAGGATTTAAAAAATTCCACGTAGGCATACAACAAATGACCCTAATACATAGTCATTTCCTAGTAGGGGAAGGAAATAGAGCACACATTTCCTTCGCGGTCGACACAATTTTCCAAAAGAGTAGCATGTTGACGTTATAGAGTGACAAGCACCTATAAAAACCATCAAAGTAGCAATTAAACTAAATACAATAGAAAAGATGCTTAGAATAAGAAATATATATTATTCTAAATGACCTAATTGATGATGAAATGGTAATGCAAACTATAAAAGACACTTGCAATAACAAATCTATACTATTGTAATCTATCACATAGCTCTCCCAAATGATCAGAGCTGGCTATTATTGTAGCAGGTCCATGATCAATTGTGCTAGGAATATCACAATATACTTTAAATGAGAAATCTATATTGTCACAATAGAAAAGATGCTTAGACTAACAAATATATATTATTCTAAACAACCTGAATGTTGATGAATTGGTAATGCAAACTATAAAAGATGCTTAGAATAACAAGTCTATATTATTCTAATCAGGTATGGTCCCCTTTCACACATGCAAGGTAGATTAAAATTACAATAAAAGAATCATATTAATCATATTATAGGATAGTCATATTAATCACAAGAAGGCAAGGAGAACAATATATGTGACAACCATTAAGAAAATTCAATGCCATATTGACAATGAAGTGAATCACATTGACAGAGTGCATATTACATTCTTAGGATAGTCAAGTTACAATCATTAAATGAGGAGAATTCTCATGAAAAAGCATTGCAATAGTATACAAAATATCAATATTAAAGACACTTGCATTGCAAGAGTATACAAAATATCAATATTAAAGACACCTACATTGAAATAGTATACAAAATATCAGTATTAAATAAAGAACACGAATGAAATTAAGCATAATTAACCTAAGCATTGTACCTTCCATTCTTGAATATGCTATTCAAGTATGCTTGAAGGGTCATCTCTTTGCTTAAGAGTATCCAATATTTCTTCATGATCAACATTACTAAGTGTCAATAGTTGTTTTGTCTTTGGTTTGGCATGGTGCTTCAACAACTTAACATTTGTTGCTATAACAAGGTGTGAATACATGAGAATGGTTTTGTGTTTCTCGTAGTCTTCAAATGCAAGTATGCCATTCTTTCTAATCATGTATGTTCAATCATCTTCCATCAGTTGTGTTAGCTTATGATTTATCCTCACAAATCAAGCCAACCAATAGTTTGAAATCTCTTCATTCCCCTGTGGTGCAACAATTGCAAAAAAATGTCCTGGCTGTAGTAGATTTGAAAGACAATCATAATCAACTGACCTTTCCATTGTGTCATTTGTCATGGATATTGTTTGAGATAAAGGAGTTATATATTGTGGAACCCATTTATCCACCCACTCACTTGACTCGCATTGATCCCACTCACATTAAATACAACTTTGACAAAAACAAGCCAAATCTCGTGTCCAAATGGTCCATGTGCTTGCATCTAAGCTTCAAAATGAATGTATCTTTGAAGAGTATTTGATTGTATGACAATCCAATTTTCCTCCCACTGTAATCTCCTCAACCAACCAAAATAATCTGTGCACTATTGAATCAAGTGTCCCCCCCCATGACAATGTTGAACTACACCAGTCAACAATAGAACATGCATCACTAAATTTTTCTCTTGAAATCTTCAATTTCTCCTTAACTAGAGCTCTCTTTACACATTCACCCGCTCCATCATGCTCCCCTTTCCCATGTATAGCTTCAAAAAAACTCCAAATATGAGGTAAACCCCTCTCTACATGCATTCTACTCAACCAATAAAACATACAAGCATTCTTGAATTGACCTATGCAGTTATCTGACCAAATGAGATGTCGACCCACTGCTATATCATGCTCCTGTAAGAACTCAAAAAAATTCTCAAAACAATGTTGGACATACTCGAACGAGTGAGATCTATCATCACTCATATAAAAATGATACTCTCTGATTATCTTTTGATCCTCTTCTGTACTACTAGGTGCATGTCTATATGTTATGTGGACAAAAATAGCAATATGAATGGAATTGTAATATTGAGATTGTACCTCATTTTGTGGTTGCAGTGTGTAGTTTTTTACAAAATCAGCCACTAAAATAATAGTGCCAATCAGAAAAGAGCCCTTACACATCCTGAATTGTTGATCCAACCACTGAGACCTATGGCTATGCCTTGCATACTTGTAGAAAAGATTGTCCTTAAAATCTAAAATAAAATTGGCAACACTGCATTATTTTGTAACCAACTCGCATCTAGAACCTTCACCTCCACTCTGCAAAGTATATTTGGCTCTCATATCACTTTTTCTCAACAAGCTTCTTTCCAATTTCATGTTTGAAACCATCATGAAAAAATGAAAAAACTTTGACAAGCCACCACATTGTGAGCACTTCACATTTAAATAATCATTTCTATAGAAAAGGCAACCATCATCTCTAGAACATAAAAATAGATCTAGCAAGTCCCTTGATGATTTCAGAAGATGCATTGCACCACACTCCTACAACATTTCATTAGTATGCAAAGTAGAATGGATATAGCATAATAGTTCATGGTACATTGAAAACTCCACATGGTATTTGCAACAAGTATTACAAATTTTAAGAGGCACACAATAAAATGGCTTCAAACCTTCAAAACCTTTGTGAGTTTTCCATATTTGGATGTGTTTCAATAATTTTTTTGAACAAAATTGTTTGGCTTGATTCCAAGAAATGTTTATGATGTGGTGTACGGTCTCGATTGTCAATTCTTAACTTTAAAACATACTTTGCGTTGGGTGATATTCTAGAGTGATCATGCCAAAATTTCTGAATTACCTACTTTACATTATCAGTTAGCTTCTTATCAACATATGGAAGCCTCCCAAAAAAATCCCATGTATTATTTTGAAGAGGATCATCTATTCTTTCTCTTCTTGCAAGTGCTCTATCCAAATTTTTATGATTTATGTCAAAATCAATAAAAGTTTGTCTCGTAAAGAGAGCCTTTTTCAATTGATGGCTTACTAGGGTGGTTGTAATGACTCTTCAAGCAACTCTCTTATCTTTTTCCTTGTTATTTTTTCAAATAGACTTGAGAGCGTTATAAATATTTTTGACAATAATAGAATTTTTTTCGGTCTTCTTGTTCACACGAATCTTCAATTTGGCTAGAAAAGGTCTCATCTTTTGTATCTTTAGAAATTGTACAAAAAGTTGGCATTGCTCGGTCAATGTCTTATTGCTAAAATATTGGTTGAAAAGTTTCATAGCCCACAACTGAACGGTTTATGTTGACCTCTTTCCTTCATTTTTTTTTATAATGTTCTCATCAATTTCAAGTAACCATTTAGGGGTTCTTGAAGGTCTTGAATTTGGAATATGTCTATCTTCCACACAAGGTTTAGGGTATAGGTTTGATGGATTAGGGTTGAGGGTCCAATGTATAGGGTAGAGGGTATGGGGTATAGGGTTGAGGGACTAGGGTAGAGGGTAGAGGGTATTGGGTTGAGGGTAGAGGGTTGACGATATAAGGTTGAGGGATTAGGGTTGAGGGTAGAGGGTATTGAGTTGAGGGTAGAGGTTAGAGGGTTTAAGGGTAGAGGGTTAGGGGTAGAGGGTAGAGGGTTTAGGGTAGAGGGTTAAGAGTAGATAGTTAAGGGTTTGAGGGTTTAGGGTTTAAGGGTTAAGGGTAGAGGGTAAATGGTTAAGGGTAGGGGGGAGAGAGATAAAGGGAGTTAGTGAGTGAGAGAGAGGGGGTAGGAGGGAGATACTTGAGAAAGAGAGAGGGAGGGAGTGGGAGAGAGATAAAGGAAGGGAGTGGGAAAGAGGGAGATGGGGTATGAGGGAGACACTTGAGAGATAGAGAGAGAGAGAGGGTAGAGGGTGGAGGATTTAAGGGTTAAGGGTTAAGAGTTTAGGGTTAAGGGTAGAGGGGAGAGAGATAGAGGTAGTGACTGAGAGAGAGAGAAACTTGAGAGAGGGAGAGGGTGTAGGAGGGAGAGACTTGAGAGAGAGAGAGAGAGAGAGTGGGAGAGAGATAGAGGGTATAGGGTTAATGGTAGAGGGTTTAAGGGTTAAGGATTTTAGGGTTTAAGGTGTTAAGGCAGGAGAGAGAGATAGGAGGAGTGAGTGAGAGAGAGAGACTTGAGAGAGGGAGAGGGGTAGGAGGGAGAGACTTGAGAGAGAGAGAGGATAGAGGTAGGAGGGTTTTGCCATGGGTTAGGGCAGAGGTTTAAGGTTAGGGAGAGAAATAGAGGGATTGTTGAAGTAGAGGGAGGGAGTGGGAGAGAGATAGAGGGTAGAGGGATAAGGGTAGAGGGGAGAGAGATAGGAGTGAGTGAGAGAGATTGAGACTTGAGAGAGGGAGAGGGGGTAGGAGGGTGAGAATTGAGAGAGAGAGGGGGAGGAAGGGAGGGAGTGGGAGAGAGATAGAGGTAGAGGTTAAGCAAAGAGGGTTGAGGGTTTAAAGGTTTAGAGTGGGTTAAGGGTTAGGGTTTAGGGTTTAGGGTAGAGGGAGAGATAGAGGAGGAGTGAGAGAGAGAGAACCAGAGAGGAGAGGGGGTAGGAGGAGAGTCTTGAGAGAGAGAGAGGGAGGAGGGAGAGAGATAGAGGGTAGAGGGTTTAAGGGTTAAGGGTAGAGGGCTAAGGGTAGAGTGGAGAGACATAGGAGTGAGAGAGAGAGAGAGGGAGGGAGAGAGAGAGGGAAAGAGATAATATTTAAATATTTTATATATTAGTTATATATATATATTAGTAATATATATATATATATATTTATACATTAACTAAAATATAGAAATAATATTTAAATATTATACATAATAATATAATATTATATATTATACGTAATTCCGTAAGAGATTATCATAAATTATATATTATATATTAAATTATAAACTATATTGCATATTCAAAACTAGATATATTAAAATAAACTATAAACTATTTATTGCATTTTTTAAATCATATATTATAAACTATATTACATTTTTAAAAATCATATATAAAATATATTAGATATCTGATTCAAGTCAGATATCTAATTTAATTGGATATCCAGATTTGAATCGGATATACGGTATTTCTAAAACAAACCTTACTACCTAGGGGTTAGCCTTTAGCTTGCTTTGAAATTTGGCTAGGACATATCAATCCTAAGAAGTCAACACAAAAAATGTGTTTAACAGCTTACCTTGCTTTTCTAGACTTCGCCCATGTGGCTGACGACTTTTTTTACCCAAAATTGATGAAACGAAAAGGGTTTTAAAGGAGATTCTTAGCTTTCCACCAATATAAATTATTCTTTACTTTGAATTTAATAAATAATTATTATTCATTTTCTATTTGAATTACAACTAAAATCCTAATTGATAGGCTTATTGAAAAACATCTATAGCTTTCAAATGGTATCACATTTTTTGAATCTGAAACATGTCACATTCTATGCTTTGCATACTATAGGATTAAAAAAAGAGTTGAATTTCATGAATTTTGACCAAGTTAAAGTGATTAGACATCTGAGTTTTTATATTTTTTAAAATTTGTAATAAAAAATTCATAATTAATTATTTACTTGGAAAAAATTAAAAAAATATGCATCACATTGGGACATGAGTCCTCTACTTATATCTAAAATCTTATAAAAAATATTATCATTTTATTGTGGTTAGGTGGTCAAACAAGCACCTACTTCTTATTTTTTCCTTGAAATTTAAGTACTACTACATTGAAATTTCAAATTTTCACCAAATAGATTTAAAAAAAACCTAGTAGTTTAGAAACTACATTCAATTTGCTACAGATTCTATTGTTACATTTTTTTGAAATAATATAGATAATTTATTCAAATTTTTACGTCAAGCTCCCTAACTCTAATTTTTCTGAATTTTCATCACCAGTTAAGGGCTTGTTTTTTCCATGATGATCATGCACATACCATGTTGTTGCTATTGCTATGGAGTGCCAAAGTGTTGCTTGAGAGTGATGGATGCTTGAGAATGCAAGAAATATTGTGTAGAAGATTGCTAGAACTTGTGAAGAAGATGTGAAGAGATGAAATGCATGAAGAGTGTTTTTGAAGGTGGGATGAGAAAAACGGCCATATTCTGATCGATTGGTCAAAGAGGGGCATTACAAACTCACCCCAATGGGAAGTGTAATGCCTTTTCTAGCTTCAAACACGAGAATCCTTCAAGGATGTAAGAGTGCCACACAAATTCCTACACACCATGGGATCGTCCCGGACAGTTATTCTTCACCGACACAAAAGATAGACACCAACTGGAATGAAGGCAGTGGGCTAATGTGGAATTTTTCCTTTGGATTTGGTTTTCTAAGGCGAGGAAGTGTAAAAGGGTAATTTGCATAAGGGGCGAAAATTCATGCCTATATAGGTGCTGCTACCCATCTTGCCCATCACCCTACCCTCGAGCCCTATCAAGATGCTTCAGTGTAATCTTGAGCCTCTACTTGTCACCTCTCCTACCGATGATACTGGCCATCCTTTGGACCTACCCCATCACTAGCCTAGTGTCAAGAGGATTTTTTAATCGTAATGGAACACAACATTCCCACCACTAACCAAAATCTCGTGTAGTGCATGGATCTACAAGACCCACAACCCATCCCAATCCAAATGGGGAAATTTCTCTAAACTCTTTAATAACATCAATAGAGGAGGATGTCAACCCCCACACCTTGACCTCTCAGAATGTTTTCTTGAATTGTGCATGGTAGTCATTCATAAAATAGGTTTGTCTCTCTTTGAATTGATGGAGAACCCAATCAAGAAAATATCGCTCACTTGACCTATAAGCCATCTTGTCTATCTACAAAAAGGTAGCTACTCCATGTCATCATTCCAAGCCTCACAAGCTAGCCATGACCTCCAAATGAACTCAACCATATCATCAAAAATACCTTGCCAATATTGTAGCTTGTTGGGCCAATTGTAATGCAAATAATTTGAATACCTATAAGAAAATGGATCATCAGGATCCCGATCAAGTATACCATCAGGCCTAGTCACTGGGATCCTATCCCAGGACCACATGTGTAGAAGAATCATCCCTGCTAAAATAGCACTGTCACTTCGATATACAACCTCATGCATGTCTTGATACAAATGCGCCAAAACATAATGAACCCAAGCATATCTGGTCCCATGCTCCATCATCTTCTTTATATAGATGTCCCAACCAACAAGAAATAAATTTCCTTTGTGATTGGGCATCAAAGGTCTGATAATCAAACTAGATAGTACCATCGATAGAGGATCAACACCATTAATGAAGGGATACAAGTAAATATTGGAATCCACAACATGTAGATACCGCACACCAAGTACTCACTGCATGGAAAGGGTCCCATGCCTAACATCATATATAACCTTCTCTTCATGGATAGGAATCCGTGAAATCCTCCACACGTCCTTGAGGGTAACAGTCGCCTTGCCAGTAGGAAGATGGAAAGACAAAGTCTTAGAGTGCCACATCTCAACAACTATGGTCATCATTGCCCTGTCACATCAGATCTTGGGAATATAACATATATGCCATATTCCAAAAATGTTAAGTGTATTTTAATCTCTTTGAATCTAGTAATTGAATCGAACAACTGTCATGGCTGTCACTCCCTAGAATACAACAGTTTGATATCCGCCTACAAACATTCAACCCACAACATAATTTTTTTCTAGAAAATAAATCATGAACTTGAGACTGCAAACAAACAAGCTAAATCATTCATTTTTGACAATAGCAAGCCCTTTTTAGATGATAGCAGCATGATTTTGTGATAGCAATTATGTTTACTATGATAGAAAAAACATTTTTATTGATAGCGGATACCTTATACGATAGTGATTATTCTTTTCATTAGCAGTTGGTTTTTCATTAGTGGTTACTTTCCAAATAGAAATACAATAATGTGAACTTTTCACAAAAATTATAAACAATAGTTGATGGATTTTACTATAATAGTCAAATCAAACTATAGTGTGAAAATTTTACAATAGTGATAAAATAACTTACTATGCTAGCAATCAAACTAAAAAAATAGTGTGAAAATAATGAAATTACTGCTATCGTTAAAATAAATTTTGAGCATTAATTACACAAACACTAAATTCCAAAAGAAAGAAAGGAAGGAACATACATATTGTGATGCCTATGCCAGCTGGCCTCCTGAATGAATGAACTACATTTGCTTAGTTTGGGGCACCTAGAATAATTGCCATCACAAATCAACAATCACAACAACAAGATCTCCAGAGGCAAGAATTCCCTAAGGCTAAGAGTGCAAAGGAGGAAAATGAAACCCTAATTTCCTATTTTAATGCCCTCAAACCCTAATTTTTACCTTGGAAACCCTCCTAGGTTTAAATTTTGAGCATCCTGGAACTTCCCAAACCACAAATGCGAGCCTTATAGCCTAATTGTTTGTCCTCTACACATCTAAACTACACTGGAACCTTGTCGCAAGCTTGACTTGAAAATTACCTTTTCTGGCCAACCTCTCGAGGGGACAACCCAACATCATATTATCTTTCTGCTGGTCCCGTCAGAGCATAGTGGGGCATATTAAATTTTTCAAATCTTGACCTACACATCGAATTCTTTGAAACAATGTAACCAATACTTTGTCTCAAAGAGGGGCAAAATGTAGACATGTAAAAATGACCTAACGTATATTACACATCCTGGATTGCATTTTTCCATCATCAACATCACTTTCATTATCACTATATTGCATTTCACATCATTTTCATCATTAACCCTATTTTCCTCTATTAATTGAATAATCTTTAATTATTTAATTAATTCACTATTTTATCATTAATTTAACCTTATCCCTCCTTATTAATTAAATAACATTACTTATTTAATTATGTCACTAATATAACTTATTCAACTAAATTAATTAAATAGTTATCATTGATTATTTAATTAATCCTATTTCCCTCTCCAAAAATAATTAAATCAATTATCTAATTCACTCAACATAATGTGTTAATAAATAAATTTCCTTTATTTATTAATTCAAAATTATCTTACACATATATCTCCAATATTAATTAATTGTTCAATTAATTAATTATGCAAACCCCTTTTTATTGAGTAAATCATGACCATTGATTTCTACTCTAATTGGTTAACTAACCCATCCCTTTCCACCAATTGCTCAATCCCACTAAACACTCAACCTAATTTCTTTAATCCCATGAATCATTCAATCTAATCCCACTAATTGTTCAATTAAAATATTTAATTGGATTAATAAGAGGAGTTAAATAATCAATCTATTTCCTCTCAACGGTTCTCAACCGTTGATCATGATCTTTCATTGTTGATTCTCGATCGTTCATCTGAAATTTGAAAATCTATAAAACAATCCTCTTTCCTCTCAAAAACGATTAGAGAATATGGAGAATTTATGGAAAGATCATGTCAAGTTGACTATTGAAGCACATTGAGCTAATATTTACATCTTCAATCACCATTCATATACCTTTTAAAGATTTTTCACAATAATAGAGGCTTCATATTGATCCAATGCAATTCAAATCAATATGAATACACTTTGACATTGGATGGTATAGCTTTATTTCATGAATTCATTTATTGTTCTTGCTTATGCTTACCTTTATTGATTGAATTCATTACTTTATAGTTCATTTCATGAGTAATGATAGAATTTATCCTTTTTCTTTTATTTGATTTGGCCAATTCATTGTTATGTTTCCTAATGCGTATTTTCCCCTATACACTATTAAGAATTTAAAGTAGAACATGTTTATAGAAAACATAGATAAAAAAGATGTAGATTTTTTTGTGACAAAGTTATGTTTTTTCAAGCCTTACTAGAGGTTCATGACCATAGTGGTGGGTTTATCTTATTACTCCTACGTAGTCACATAGTGGATGTGACAACATAGGATCATAGTTTTCTTTGATGAGTTCAAGTTTGGTGGGTTTGCAAGATGATAGAGATGAGATTCCATCCTACGATGCTCATGACACATGGAGAAATCGTATATCAATATAATGTTATTTCATCTCCCCACTAGGGAGATGAATGTTACATTGATAGAAATCTACCACATTCTACAACTTCCCACCTGAGGGGAGAGGATATCTCTCCACGAGCCATGAACAACTTAGGATTTCTAAGACAACTAGCTCTACTATGTCAGTTGAGTTGTCCCTACAAGAAATATTGGACACATATACCTTAGGTGGTTGGAGAAAGGGCGAGTCATAGTGCCCCTTATATATTACATCATTATTTCTACAATGGAACTCTAAGTCATCATTGAAATATGAGGCTCCCACTTGCATGTATTCCTTTTTCATTATATCAAAGATATGGAGGAGTGCAATGTTGTATTCACTTGGGGTCAGAGTATGTTGGACCACTCACACCATGAGTACCATAGCATGATATCCTACATTCTCCTTTAGGTGTGGACCTTCGAGCACATCACTTGTACTTGACCATTCAATTTTCCTTGCCGAATTATAGGTGATCTTCCTTGACCCACACATATTCCTTGGTGTGGTAGTAGAGGTTAAAATACTTATTGTTTTTGAGGTAGATCATGGAATGGCTCAAGGTTAATGATATTATATGGCATCCACATCAAGGGATAAGACTCGACTACCACACATGCAACACGACTAGTTCCTAGCTAGTCGACACGATCACATCATTGTATCACAATACTAGTGATGGGTCATGTGTTAGTTTGGGTAGATACAAATATTTTCCTGAATCATGCCCACATACATATAATCTTTACAAAGCCCTGTTAGACCTAGGGACCTACCTTGACCGACTATTAGGGATGCCACACTAAGTGAGGCAAGGATAAGTGATGATGATGACTCACCCCAGCTAGAAATTGATGATGTAGGGATGCCAAATGGATTTGGTCGGTGGTGGGAGACATCGAGTCCTACTCCCATCCTCCCTGAGGATGCCCCTAGAGGAGACCCAGGTGTACATGGATTTGATGGAGAGGAGGGATATAGGAGGAGGAAAATGAGTGTTGCAAGTATGAGTAGTTGGTATTGCCATTGATGTCAACAAGCTTGTGGGAGATTTTTTCAAGCTTATGTTTGTGTTGTCATTGATGACTAATGATGGTTGAGAAGTTGTGTTGATGCTTTGATCAGTTGCATTATGTTGTCATTAGTAAGTGTTATTGGTGTCAACCTCTAGTGTTGCTTTGATAATATTCTATAGATGAATAATTGAATTATAGTTGGTTTAGTGGTGATGAGGAAGTATTGAAAATGATGAGAATGCATTTATGGTGCTTGGTTTCCAAGTTCTTTTGAGAAAATGTGAATAAAAGAGGAAAACAAAGTGTTGTAGAGGTGTTATGGTGTACAGTGTGGTATTTTGATTTTGGTCTACACTTCTTCTATCTTGAAGATTTGCTTGTGTAGTTTGGATATATTGGTCAAATGTGTTAAGAGGTTCTATATCTATAATTTCTTGGTCTGGATCATTGTGCAGAAGAAGTTGTGTTCACCAATGTGTGAACTATGTTTTAGTAGTGTTTGGGAGAAATTATTTTGCTTCGCATTTCTCTACAGTTTTATTTCTAGTCTTGTGGTTTTGGAAGTGTTCTCATGAGGTTCATATATACCTTTAGTCAATTTTTTTCATGGTTTGGTGCTTCAAAAGTTGGTTTCTTGAGTAACAGTGTGTGGAAGGTTGTCTAAGTGTACTAGGTGTGTACATTCTTCAAGTGAAAGTTATTGCAAATAAATTTGTTGGATTTCAGGGTGTTTGTGCAATATTCTAGATTGTATTCAGGTTTTGTGTGTGGTTAGTGAGTCATCTTTGGGTCTAAGGAAGCATGTACTTAAATGTTAATGGTGTTTACATTGGTTCAATTGACCTTGGGTGTTTACACTAATTGTGGAAGCGTGGTGTGGCATATATGTATGGTTTGGGTCCAAGTTAAGATGTGGTGTGGTCTACTTTCATTCTTTTCTACCTTAAGAATGCTTAGTGCTAACCTAATATGAATTTGCATGGTTGAGGTGCATAGCCAACCTTAGAGAATGTTTTCAAGGTTGAAGAAGGTATAAATAAGTGATGAATTGATGGAGAATTGTGTAGTGAACTGTGTGATATGAATTGTAGAGTGGTGAAGTGCAGTGCAAGCTTAATGAGTTAGAACACTGGAATTAGTGAGAAAAAGGTGTCTACAATCTTCAGAGAAACTCTGAATGTGTTGGTGATGTTGTGGTGAATATTTTTTGTTGCATTGAGATGGATTTATCAATATAACACTCTTCTTTCTTCTTTTCTATAATCTAGTAGTGAACCCCTCTTTCTTTTGGGTAGTGAGCCCTTCATTCTTTTGGGTAGTGAGCCTATTGTATTTGGTTTTGCAATTACTTTATATTGTGAGCTAATCCTCACTGTGGTTTTTCCCTTCTTGGGTTTTCCATGTAAATATAGTGTTCTATTGTGCATGGTGTTGTGTTTCAGTTTTATATTATTTTATTTCATGCTAAATCATTCTAAAAAATTAAGGGTTAATTTAGTTGATGCAGATTTGAATGTTTTTGATGGTTTTGAAGTTTTAATGTACAACTGATTTACCCCCCTTTGAGTTGTCGTGTGCATCCAATAATTGGTATTAAAGCAAGGTTCCTTGGAAGAAAGTTAATAACTTGAGGTAGATATAGGATGGCACACAAGAGGGATGTTCCTTTGTTTGATGGATTAGATTATTGTTTTTGGAAGACAAGGATAGAAGGTTTCCTGGTATCTCTTGGTTTTGGAGTTTGGAAGTCTATTGAGACTAGATATACTATACCTATTGGTGGTCTAAAGATTGATGATGAGATCAAGGCCTATGAGAACAATGGTAAAGAAAGGTATATTCTTGTAAGTGGTCTTTCTAATATTGAACTTGTGAAAGTTATGAGTTTGAAATCTACTAGAGAGATCTGGACAAAGTTGGAAAGTATTTATGAAGGAGATGATAAGGTTAAGCAAGCTAAGATGCAAAATCTAAAGGTCATATTTGAGAACCTATAGATGTTTGAAGATGAAAAAACTATAATCTACATGCATAAGGTGGATGAAGTTGTCAATTCCATTGGAGGTCTTGGTGGAAATATTGAAGAAGAAGTGGTAAAGGAGGTATTGAGAACTCTTCCTAAATATTATAGTCATAAATTTTATTCTATTGAGGAAGTTCAAGAATTAAAAAAATACTCCATAGATCAATTGTATGGTGCTTTATTTTATTTTTAAATGAGAGAATTTGGTACAAGTAATGCAAAAGTTGAGATTGCTTTTAAGGTTGGAAAATTAGAAAAGATTGAGTAATTAGATTAGGAGGATCTCGATGATGTTGAAAAAAATTTGTGACAAAAATGAAAAAAGGGTATTGGTAAATACAAAGGTAAGCTGCCTTTAAAATGTTTCAGTTGTGGTAAGATAGGTAATTATGCTTCAAGATGTCTAAATAGGACTTTGAATGACAAAAATAAGGATAACAAAGATAAAGAAATTAAGAAAAGCTATTATGTTAGAGAAGATTCCAGTATATATGATGATGAATTTGACTATAGGGATGGTGAAGATAGTGAATTCTTGTTCATGGCTATTAAAGATAAAACTAATTTTTCTAACTTTGAGGGGTGTACAAAGGAAAGTTCTCAAAAAATAGATCACAGTATTGTGGTGACTACTCTTCATGCTAGAAAGGAGAAGAACTACTAGATTATTAACAATGGATGCTAAAATCATATGACCAATAAAAAAAGTAAGTTTGTTAAACTTGAGAAATATGAAGGAGGTCTAGTTAAGTTTGGTGATGATACATCTACTAAGATATTTGGAAAGGTTCTATAAGTTTTGATGGAAAGCATAATATAGATGATGTTCTTTATGTTAAGGGCTTGAGACATAACCTTTTGAGTGTTTGAAAAATGTGTAGCAAAGTATATAATCTTATGTTTTAGGATGATGGATGTGAGATCAAAAAAAGTTTCAAAACTGTGGTTGTTGCTGAAAGAAGGGTAGATGGAAATGCTTATTATATTAAAGGTGTTGATGGTCACTTCTTTATGACTCATATTAATGAAAGTTAGCTATGGCATAGAAAGATATTTCATATAAATTTTGATTGCTTAGTGAGGATCAGTTCAGTTCAAGCTATGAGAGATCTTCTAAGGATTACAAAGCCCATTAATGTTTTCTACAAGTAATATCAAATTGGGATGCAAGAAAGAAGAAGTTTCAAAGTCAAAGACCATTATACTATCAGACTATTGGAACTGGTGTGCATACAGACCTTTGTGGTCCTACTAGAGTAAGAAGTATTAAGGTTGATAGGTATTTCATGCAATTGATTGATGATTATTCTAGAATGACATAGGTTACTTTTTTCAAAGAAAAATCAAAAGCTCTAGATAAGTTTAAAACATTCAAAGTTATGGTTGAGAATGGAATGGATATGAAAGTTAAGTGTTTTAGGTCTGATAGAGGTGGAAATTTCACCTCCAATGAGTTTAATAGTTTTTGTGTGAATCATGGCATAAAGAGGAATTTATTTTCCCCTAAGCCTCCTCAACATAATGAAGTGGTTGAAATAAAGAATAGGACTATTCAAGAAGTTGCAAGAACAATGATGAAAGAAGCAAACCTACTAGAAAGTCTACTGGAGAGAAGCAATTCATACTGTTGTATACATTCTTAAAAAAGTTCAAGCAAGAGTAAATAGTGCAAAGAATCCCTATGAGTTGTGGTATGGAAGGATTTCTATTGTCAGAAATTTTAGAGTGTTTGGAAGCAAGTGCTATATCAAAAGAGATGAAGAAAACTTAGGAAAGTTTGATACAAGATCTGATGAAGGTATCTTCCTTGGATATTCTACATGAAGCAAATCGTATCGGTGCTACAAAAAGATATTGAAGAAGATTATTAAAATTAGAAATGTCAAAGTGGATGAAGACTTATAGAAGAATTTTGTGGTGATAGATGGATATGAATTAGATGAGTCCTCTTGGAAAGAAAATGACAAAGATGAATATAAGGAAAAAATTTAGATTGAAGAGGAAGAAGCTCCAGAAAGGATTCCTAAGACCCCTAAGTATGTGTAGAAGAATCATTCTAAAGATCAAAACATTGGTGACAAAAGAAAGGGTGTGTTGACAAGAAGAAAAGTTGCTTTAGATGAAGAACAAGTAAATCTATGTTTACTCTCTAAAGTTGAACCTAAAATAGTGATTGAAGCATGCAAGGATGAAGATTGGATCAAGGCTATGGAAGGAGAACTAATGCAAATTGAGAAGAATTAGACTTGGGAACTTGCCCCAAGACTAGTAAACAAGAATGTGATTGGAACTAAGTGGGTATTCCGAAACAAACTAAATGAGAACATAGAAGTGGTAAGAAACAAGGCAAGGTTTGTGTGAAAGGGCTAATCACAAGTATATGGAATAGATTTTGAGGAGACTTTTGCTCCAATGGAAATAATAGAAGCTATCAAGATGTTTTTGGATTTTGTAGCACACAAAGATTTCAAAGTATATAAGATTGATGCCAATTTTTCTTTCTTGAATGGTGAATTAGAAGAAGAGGTATACAATGAACAACCAAAAGGATTTCAATTATTACATAAACTGAATGTGGTCTGCAGATTGAAAAAAGAATTACCAGATTGAAGCAAGCTCCTAGAGATTAGAATGCAAGGTTGGATAAATACTTGATATATCAAGGATTCAATAAAGGTACCGTAGATAGTAATCTTTATTTAAAAGTTAAAAAAGATCAAATCTTTATTTTGGTTATGTATGTTGATGATATGATTTTTGGAGGAAATAAAGCTATGTACAAGAAATTTGTAGAAGATATGTAGAAAGAATTTGAGATGTCTATGTTTGGGGAGATGAATTTGTTCCTTGGGCTACAAATCAATCAAATAGAAAAAGGTATATTCATTTTGCAATCAACGTATGTCAAGGAAATGTTGAAGAAGTTTGGAATGGAAGATTATAAATTGGTATGTACTCCTATGGTTATTGGTTGCAAGCTAAGTGTTAGCGAATGAAATGGGAATTTGATAATTGAATAAAAAAATGAATCTAAACCTAGATTAGCACCGCTATGAATCCGCTAACAGCTCTAAAAAGCACACAATTACATTCGTGGATTTTCTCTAAATTTTATCGAGGTACAACTCCCTCACAAGATTTTCAATGAATAAATCTATCCTAATGAATCACATGTGCTTTTAACCAAAAAGCAAGAAAGGTGACAAATGCTAAGTCATAAATATAAAATTAGCGCGGAGATAGAAACACAACCAACTATGATCAATTCAAAGATTGAAAATAATGACTATCAAATCAGATTAATGTAAAGAGATCAAACTATAATAAATGAGAAATAGATAGTCCATTCTTCAAAGAAAACATAACTACTGTACGCATAACACACAGGTCGACATACTTCAAATCTTTCAATTTTATAACACACATATTATAAGCTATTGCAGGCTGTCATTAATAATATTCCTCCTCGAAAACACCCCTAGATGTATTTGGGAGATTTTTCAAAAAAATTCCCCTCATCTATGCTCTCCTTCTAATTTATAATGTGGCTAAAGCCATTTGGATTGGCACTAAAAATGTTGCTAGATTAGTGACTTCTTGTATTCCAAATGTTTATTAGGAATTTGATAAGGAAAATTCAAAATTTTTCCAAGAATGGATATCAAAAGAGGAAACTGATCATCATTCGAGTAACAGTCACCAAAGGACCAATCATTTCATCAATCTTTAATGAAACACTTAAGGAAACCAAGCGGTAGCATGTGCAAGCTGTTTGATGGAGAATTGCAACTTAATCAACACAAGCTGGTCATACATGTGAATTAAATTCACACCTCATCTATCTTAAATCGAATACCGCAATATCTAGCCAAAATTATATAAATTCAAGTAATGTCATCTATTTCCCAACATCAATTGCATCCTATATGGTGAGCTCCCAAAGAGATGGGTGTTCTATGAATCACTATATTGTCCTAGAGGAGATTTAGTGCAATCCTCTGTTTAGGAATATTTTTGATCAACTAAAAGAGGTGTTCCTGGTGCACAGGGACATGGAAGAAGAGGTGCTCCAAAGCATCCTAGACGAGGCATTTTTGAGCCAAGCTCACATTCATAACACTACTATGCTAGAGTGGGTTTTTTACACTGTTGTTAGGACATCTAGGCATTGAGATTGGAGCATGCGAGTAATCTTGAGTTCCATCACCACATTAGAGTGGTGATAAATAGACTTAGCTACTATCCATAGACTGGGCTAGTAGTTGATGTCATCTACATTGCATTAGCCATTTAGTATGAGACGCTGGAAGAGGTCGTGGCTTTACAATGCACTAGGGTGGTGACAAATGATCTGGGGCTGTTTGTGTAGTTCCTCCAGTTGCATGGGAACCTATTTTCACCTACTCAAATTGAACACCTGTAGGTTGTTACCAAGGGCATCTGTGTCTTGATGTTCACTCTGTGCACTTGAAATTTTTTATGTCTTCCTCTTTTGTATCTACCAATCTGGTTTTTGCACTTAAAAAAAGAGATCATAGCTTTTCTAGCATAATGTAAAAACAATTTTATATATAAATAAAATATATCTTGTGGTATTATTTGTGTTTTCATATTGCTAGTTTTCTATTTTTTCTGTGCTTGGAAAATAATGATTTTATTTAATATAAGATCATCGTCAAGTAACTAGACTAGCAACAATTCAATTTAATTGACACAACTCTTCATAGGTGCAAAATGGTGGTTTGCAGAACTTAGGAAAACCTTTCCCAGGTTCGAAATGAAGTAGAAAATACCACCTGAGGCATAACTTGCGAATGAAGTCTCCAACTTTGACTAATGACTTAACCTTTTTCATACACTACACTTTGGGAAATAATAGAAGGTTTAAATGTGACATGAAAAACCCACTAGACGAAAGGAAAGTATGGTAGGCGGTAAAGTAGGAGGTTCGAAATACTTCACAAAACACCGCCTAAGTTTGAAATAAATGAAAAAAGACCGCCGAAGGCTAAGTTTTAGTTTATGACTTGGGAAAAACATAGATATAATATCCCAAATAGAGACTCAACGAAGAATCTATAGGTAACAGTGGCTCTAGCTAGGGACAAGGACTGTAGGAAAAAGCAATGAACCTAGAATCATAAATGTAGACCAGTCCTAATTCCATTGGGCATGGATTCAAGGAGGAGGAGAACTAAAACAAACCAAACATGAGGCAAAATAGGGAAAGAAGCATCAAAACTACCAACACACCAAAATTTCAATTATGTACATGGTACACGGTAGGACAACCCTACCTAAGAGGATTCCTGAAACAATCACGCAAATCCATTGACATGTTGAGAGAAATAGCTTCCTATACGGATCAACACTGAGTGATTGAAAAATTCATGTACACTCATCTGCCAAATTGTAACTATCGTTGTCCACTAAATAAAATCAACACTCTGTAGGAACCTCTTAAACAATGTTTTCTGTTCAAAAAGCCAACCCTGATTACACATATTACTAGTCAAATGGTTGATATTAATACTTTCTTGTGTATGTTTACTTGAATTTTCTTGTACAACATCCGTTTCAAAAGTGTTTTGTATGTTTTGCACTTGACATTCTGAACAAGAAGAAAGGAGTCCTCGAATTGGACACCCTACATACAGGTTATGAGGTAAGTAAATTTCATGGTTACCATGTGCTGAAGCAATCACACTACCTACAGGCTTAAGTTTCCCATCTGTAGTTTGTACACCATTAGACTCATTAGATCCCACTACTAATCCACCAATCACAATTCCTCCTTCAATTTTTTCCATTCTACAAGTTGATTCTAATAAGGTTGCCTGGTCTTCAAGACTCTCACTAACATACTTGAATCTTTCATAAACAACTTGTGAGTCAGAAAAAATGATTTCTAAAGATTCAATTAATTTTGGGAGTTGACTTTGACTTTCTCCTTCAATTGAGAGATTATCATTTTCCTCTTTTAGTCTATGCTCATGATCAACTACAGCTTCAAGTGAACAATCTTCTTCTTCTATCATTAATTGATCTTCTAAACTTATAAAAAGAGGATTATCACAAATTTTGAATTCATCGTACTCAAAGAGAGGATTATAATTAGATGAATTCCATTCTTCTTTTTGAAAACTATCCTTCCTAGGATCATCTTCTTCTAAACTTAAACATAAATCTGTATTCCCTACTTCTTTGAAAAGGAAAGATTCATACTCAGGAGAAAGAAGGTAATATGATTCCAAACCTTTCAAGCTAACTTTTGAAGGAGATAGTTCACTAGGAGGGAAGGTCAAAGTTAATGATAGCTTTACTAGAAACTCTTCATTTTCATCATCATTAGATGAGCTATAATCACCTTCAGCTTCAACATAAGTGCATAAGTTCAAGGAAAAATTAGCCCAGGGGTAATTATGCTTTTCATTAGGTTGATGTAAATTACCAAGGATTGTTAGATTCATAGGGTTGAATTTTACTGGAAGCTTAGAAAAGGTTTTACAATTATTTCTGAACTTCATATTTGAATTCACTTTCCATTTACCTACTGCAATGAAATCATCTTCAACCTTCACCGCCTCTTGTTGAGCTTGCTCAATTCCTTGAAGTTTATCTCTTTTCAAAAGCAATTGTATATCTAGTTCAAGGGTGGAGATGAATATATGGTATTGAATATTTTCATTGGGATTTTCTAGGGCAGAATTTTTTTGGAGAGATCGGTTGAAATGGTAGACAAAATCCCTCATCATCTCAGCTCTGTTCTTCATAATTTGAAAAATTGACGCAAGGAAGCTGCAACATTAATTGGAATTCTGTAGCGCTGGAGGAACTTTGTCTTAAGGACATGCCAACCAGTGATGCTTCCCTTTTCTAGTCCTCTAAACTATTCAACAACTTTCTCAATAAATCTCTTAATAAAAATTCTTAAAAACACGTCCTCATCCTGGATCCCTAAAACTGCGCTCCTAGCTGTCATAGCTAGAATATATTCTTCAGAATCCTGATCATTCTGACCTAACAGTTTTGGAAATCCTCTACATGACCCTTTAGATAAATCGTAATATCGGGGTAAAACAAGGGGGTGACTTGGTTGCACTAGAGACTTGAAGCCATAAAAACAAACGAAGTCACCAACTTACCAGGAGTAAGGTTAGGAAGAGGAGGTTACTATGGTGGACAAAGCAGAGGTGGATTCTGGGACTGATGTGTAGGTGGGTCCCTTGGTTGACATGGAGACATATTAGGTTGGTGATTATGATGATGAGGTGGGTCATTACAATATTCAAATATCAATCCTTGGGGTGGTTCAATCACGGGTATAGGTGGTCGTCAAACCCGCTCTTCTTCTTCCAAGACACAATTCACTCACATGCAATCTGCTGCACTTCTTTTGTATCTCCACATGAGCATATTTAATTATGATATTATATCCTCTTGCTCAAATCCAACCCAATCTAAATATGACTGCAAAATAGGGAAGTACCATCTTGCTACATGATGTAAGAATGATCGTTAGACTTTTGACTAATTTCCCAAAGGAGTCGCCAAAAATTTGTTAGCGAGTGAAATGGGAACTCGATAATTGAATAAAAAAGTGACTCTAAACCCAAATTAGCACTGATATGAATCCACTAATAGCTCCAAAAAGCACACAATTTCATTTGTGGCTATTCTCTAAATTTTATTGAGGTACAACTCCCTCACAAGATTTTCAATGAATAAATCTATCCCAATGAATCACATGTTCTTTTAACTAGAAAGTAGGAAAGGTGACAAATGCTAAGTCATAAATATGAAATTAGTGCAGAGACATAAACACAACCAATTATGATCAATTCAAAGATTGAAAATAATGACTATCAAATTAGATTAATGCAAATAGATCAGACTACAATAAATGAGAAATAGATAGTTATTTCTTCAAAGAAAACATAACTACCGTACACATAACACACAGGTCAACATACTTCAAATCTTTCAATTTTATAAAACACACATTATAAGCTATTGCAGCTTGTCATTAATAATATTCCTCCTTGAAAACACCCCCAGATGTATTCGAGAGATTTTTCAAAAAAATTTCCCCTCATCTATGCTCTCCTAATTTATAATGTGGCTAAAGCCATTTGGATGGACACTAAAAATGTTACTAGATTAGTGACTTCTTGTCTTCTGGACATTTATTAGGAATTTGATAAGGAAAATTATAAATTTTTCTAAGAATGGATATCAACAGAGGAAACTGATTGTCATTTGAGTAGCAGCCACCAAAGGACCAATCATTTCATCAATCTTTAATACAACACTTAAGGAAACCAAGTAGTAGCACGTGTGAGCTATTCGATGGAGAATTGCAACTTAATCGACACAAGCTGGTCATAGATGTGAATTGAATTCACATCTCATCAATCTTGAATCAATATGGAAATTTCTAGTAGAAATTCTATAAATTCAAGTAATGTCATCTCTTTCCCAACATGAATTGTATCTAATATGGCGAGCTCCTAAAGTGATGGGTGTTCTACAAATGACTATATTGTTCTAGAGGAGATTGAGTGTAATCCTCTGTTCAGGCATATTTCTGATCAATTGAAAGAGGTGTTCTTGGTACAAAGTGATGTGGAAGAAGGGGTGCTTTGAAGCATCTTGGGTGAGGTATTTCTGAACCAAGCTCACATTCATAACACTACTATGCTGGAGCAGTTTATTTACACTGTTGTCAAGACTTCTAGGTGTCGAGATTGGGGCATGAGAGCAATGGAGAGTTTGGTGAAGCTTGAGTTCCATCACTATCAAAGTGGCGATAAATAGACTCAACTACTATCCATAGAATGGGCTAGTAGCTGATGCCATTTGCATTGCATTAGCCATTCAGGATGAGATGCTGGAAGAGGTTGTGGCTTTACGACGCACTAGGGTGGTGAGAAATGATCTAGGGTTGTTTGTGTAGTTCCTCTAGTTACATGAGAACCTACTTTCACCTTCTCAAATTGAACACTTGTAGGTTGTTACCGAGGGCATCCATGTCCTAATGTTCACTTTATGCACTTGAAACATTTTATGTCTACCTCTTTTGTATCTACCAATTTGGTTTTTGCACTTGAAACAAGCGATCATAGCTTTTCCAGCATAATGTAAAAACAATTTTATATATAAATAAAATATATCTTTTGGTATTATTTGTGTTTTCATATTGCTGGTTTTATGTTTATGTCGTGCTTGGAAAATAATGATTTTATTTAATATAACATCATAAGCAAGTAAATAGACTAGCAACAATTCAGTTTAATTGACACAACTCTTCATAGGCGGCAAAATGGATGGTTTGCATAACTTAGGAAAACCTCATGCAAGTTTGAAATGATGTAGAAAATTCCACTTGAGGCATAACTTGTGAATGAAGTCTCCAACTTTCACTAATGACTTCACCTTTTTCATACATTACACTTTGGGAAATAATAGAAGGTTTGATTGAGACATGAAAAACCTATGAGACGAAAGGAAAGTATGGTAGGCGGTAAAGTAGGAGGTTCGAAATGAATGAAAAAATATTGTCAAAGGCTAAGTTTTAGTTTATGACTTGGGAAAAACATAGAGATAACATCCTGAATAGAGACTCAATGAAGAATCTATGTGTAACACTAAGTAAAAATGAATCTCCTAAGGCCAATCAGAGAAAATATAGATCAATGATTGGAGGATTGCTATATCTAATTGCTACTAGACTGGATATCATGCATGCAATTTTTCTTGTGGCTAGATTTCAAGAAGATCCTAGAGATCCACTCTTGTATCAGTGAAGAGGATATTCAGATACTTGAAGGGCACTTCATAACATGGCCTGTGGTATCCAAAGGATATTGATTTTTCTCTAAGTGCTTATACATATGCAAATTGGGTAGGATCTGTTGATGAAAAGAAAAGTACAAGTGGGGGTTCATTCTTTATTGGATGCATATTGGTGTCTTGGTTGAGAAAAAAAGCAAGATTCAATATCTTTATCTACTATAGAAATAGATTATATTATAGTAGTATCTTGCTACACACAGGTGTTGTGGATGAAGCAAATAATGAAGGATATCAAAGTTGTATATGATGAACCAATCTCAATATTTTGTGACAATACAAGTGCCATTAACATTTCAAAGAATCTGGTGCTGTACTCAAGGACATAAAATATCTCATCCTGGTATCACTTTTTGAGAGAGAAGGTTGCAGAGAATGAAGTGAAGCTTAAGTATGTGCCTACAAAGGATCAGGTTGCTCATATATTCACTAAGGCACTTTCTAAGGATGCTTTTGAGTATCTTTGGGATAGGTTAGGGGTTATTACCCCTCCTTCTTTGAACTATATGGATATGGATTTGCATTAGTTTAGTGGATTTCAAGATTCATTCCTTGTTATGGACTAATGTTGGAGGCTACCTCTTAGGAGGAGTAGGCAGTGCCTTGTTGGTTGTTGCAATTAGGGGGAGTTAGTGTTGGTGCAGGTTGGTGTTTTTCTTTTTCAGCTATGTCAAAGGATATGTGAAGTGGTTGGTAGTTGGTACAGTTTGTTGAGTGCTCCTAAGGGGGAGTATGTAGAGAAATAAAGAGAGAAAGTATGTGTGTTCAATGTCAAAGGGAGGAAGAGGGTGTAAATGTGTTGTCCTTTGCGATTGATGTTAAAGGGGTAGAGAAAAATATGTGAAAATAATTTTTAGTTGTAAAAGGGAGAGAGAGTAATGTGAAAAAGGAGAGTATGATGTAAAGAAAAAGAGAGAAAGAGAAAGATTTAGTATAGAGCAGTGTGTTGGTGATCAAAGTTGTTGTCTTTGTTGTTGATGGTTTTTAACATCATGTGTTTCCATCAATGACAAAGGGGATATTGTTGCGAGTATGAGTAGATGGTGTTTTCATTGATGTCAACAAGCCTAGGGAGATTGTTGTAGGCTTATTTTTGTGTTTTCATTAATGGTTGGTGATGGTTGAGAAATTGTGTTGATGCTTTCATTATTTGCATTATGTTGTCATTAGTAAGTGTTACTGGTGTCAACCTCTATTTTTTCTTTGATAAATTTCTATGGATGTATAGTTAAATTGCAATAAGTTTGGTGGTGATGAGGAAGTACTAAAAATGATGAGAATGTGTTTATGGTGCTTGGTTTCCAAGTGCTTTTGAAAAGAAATGAATTGTTTCCAAAATTTCACCTACAACTCAATTTGGTAGAGCTGAAACAGTTGTTACATCTAAGGTGAAAAGTACATGATATTGTTATATTTCATTCATGTTGAAGTGAAAATGTATACAATATTATTTTATTCATTAAGATCAAAAGAATACTTAAATGTCCCACACAAGCCGTGGGAATGACTAAATTGAATTAATACAACAATGTATGCAAGATATAGATTTGAAGATAAAGCAAAGGAAAAGCACATGAGAAGAGATCGTATCTTTCATTGCCTTAATGGTTGATGTAGATGTTGGTCCTTCTGTCTTCAGCTCCTCTTGTTCTTGATTTCTAGATGTACCTACAGATGATTGAAATATTTTGTTAGAGCTTGGGACATGAAATCTCATCATATGTTTCATCAATAGACATATAACTTACAACTATGATGCATTAAATCAATTGATCCATTATCAGATAAATGTAAAAGAGACAAATTAGATCATCAAATGTGAGTCAAATCATTAGAATGAGCATTGAACTTCACTATTTTTTCTAACTAGTTTTCTCATTGTGCAAGAACAAGTTCATCTTTCATTTCATGATTCATCTTATTTGGCATCACAACATGTGGAGTAAATGTGGCTCCCACAAGGGTTGAGCCCAAGATGTTTCCTTCTTTTTTTGAGAGAGATGATAGTCATAAGAAATCCTAAATGAGTTAATAGAGGATGGTACACTGAGATTTAAGGACAACGGTATATGAGGTCATCTAAACACAAAGATCTTATAATGGAAGAGGAGAAGGATGAGATATTGGATGTAGCAATGCAATTCATGATTGAAATGACTGTCCGATGATCTTGGGAAAAGGAGCGAAGGCCCTACATAGAAGAGTAACTATACAAAAGATAAGATCTACTGTCACAATGCATGAGTTATTAGGGACAGTCATACGAGCCCATATTCGTCAATTTTATCATTCCTAGTGGTGTTTCATACAAGGTTTATGAAGGAACAAAAGTTCATGCACTTGTTAATCAATTCATTGAAGGTTATAAGTGGCAGTATAAGTGTAGCAGCAAGGAGGACTCACTATGTATACAGTATCAACATTGTAATCAAACAAGCAATGTAGACTTGCAAGCCTGAAAGCAACATTCGAGGTCAGTCACCATGAATCCCAACTGAATCACTGTCATGATATAATAAGAACAAGAATCTTCAAATAAGAACAAAATGACAGCCATAAAGGCATATTTTAGAGGTGTCCTCAAGACTTTCAAAAGTATATATCTAGTTACAGAGGAAAGCATACATTTTCTATAAATGACAATGAACTTACAAGATGTTTGATTACTAAAGGTTCCTTCAATAATCCAATATATAGCTCTATCTCGTAATAGTCTTAATGTTTGAAAAGGAAGGCATTTGATTTATTAAAAAATTAATTCAAATATTGAAGACAAAGTCAACTTGACAATGTATTGCATAGTTTTGAAGACAACCACGAGGGCATATGGGACATAGTGACAATCAAGCTCAATACAGTGAGATTAAAAAGAGAGTACACTCCAGAAATCCAACATACATGTCAAAAGACAAGAAAATTAATGATCAAACAAGGATCATGCAACATGTTTGAAGATAAAGTGCAACAATAATACAGTAATTTGAGCAACAAATAGTGCTAAAATTATGCACAACTCCATTTATCAATAAAAGTGCAGCATATGATGAGACAAATAAGCAACAAAAGGGTAGCATGAAAGGGTTTTGAGGAAAAAACCATAAATATTTTTGAGTTCTTCTCCCATACATTTACAAATAAAAAAAACAACAATAATAACAAAACAAATGAAATATTTTCTCCTATTTATCACAGGTAAAACTGTCATGCCCAAAAAAATTCACTAGAGAATGCAACCATTTTTTTTTTTTGAAACTCAATCATTAGGTTATTTAATACTATAATTGTCATGCCCACTTTCAAAGTGGCTAACTTACTCGACACATTTTTACACATCACACCATCATAGCATTACCTAGCTACTTATTTTATCACTATTTGATGTTACTATATTGACTAAGAAATATTCGTGTTATTATATAACCAAAGAAGCAATGTTCATGTTTACTTGACTAAGGGTCGTCTATAGTAAGTATGTTATTGATGATAATAATGTTTCTAACCCAAATAACACAAATGAAATGATTTATTATTCAACATTCATCCCAAGGTAACAATGTTAACGCTTCTTCCAATTGCATTGGGTCATGTTATTATTATTATTCTTTTTCTCCTTATCTTGTGTGATAATGGTAATAGTATTAATAGCATGGGGATTTAAGATTATTTGTGATACTCACCCTATTATCGAATTATTTTATTACTCAATACTGCTTTAAACACTAAAAGTCTATAACACTATTTCATATTTTACACAATATTTTTGTTTAATGAATTAATCAAGGCTACATCTAGAAAGGCAGTGAACCACTAGTAATACCCCACAAATCCCTTATTTATAATAATATCACCCGTAGTGGAAAAATTAAAAATAACCATGAGATTTTAAAGATTCTATTTAATTTAATGTTACTATATATATTTATTAATGTTATGGATATTTCTCTTGATATTAATGATATTACCGTATTGACTACTACCCTTAATAGTGTCCACATTGATCATATTTACTTCCGTCGACTTTTAATCATTGAATATAATCACAATGTATAAAAGACATTTAGTATTAATTCCATGCTCACTAACACCATTACTTACATTAAGTTTGATTATATCATCTCACAATATCGATACTCTTAGTGCATCGATCCTTAATATTATTGATACTAATGTTCATCAAAAACAAAAAGACGGAAAATAATTATTATTGTTTTATTTATTCGTTCAATTATTGTTTATTTAAATTCATTCATCACTTAAATACATAATAATTTAAAATTACAATAATTTGAATTTATGTTATATAACATTTTATAAAATAATTTAGAATTATAAAAATTATAATTATACTTTACAACTAAATAAATCACTTCCTATATACTTTAAAAGAACCTAAAATAAATAATAGAATACTCCCCTCTTCTTCTTTTTGTTTCCTTTTAAAGTAAAAGGTAGAGATACTTAACTAAATACTTAATCTTTAGCTTTATGCATACAAATATTTTAAAGTGATAAGATCTTTATTAAGGAAGTGGGATATATTCTCTTTCCTTTTTATTGGGGAATAATTCAAACGTAAGAAATGTATCCTTCAGGCTAATGCGAATGGGGTTAGCGTGGAGATAACAAATTTACATATTAAGATTGTACTCCTCGGTTTTTCCATAACCCACCTCGTAGATAATTACGACCTTGTCAATTTATTTATTAAGAAGGATATCTCATTGTATATCCAGCACAAAACTCAAGTATGGGGAAATTGCGGTGATTAATCAATCAACAAAATGCAGCCATAGCTTAAACGAAAGAAGGAACAGGTATGCGCAAGAAATACGAATCTAGAGGATGAACCTACAGAACTCTTTTTTTAAAGATCTCAAAAAAAATATTGATTTTCAACTCCTCAATTTGCAAATGGAAGGATATCGCAGGTGAAGCATCATGGAAAATCAAATGAGCACTCTGAAAGAGACCTCAAAATAGGTGTGGACTCTAGACCCTAGTTCTAGAACCTATAGTTCTGCTGCAACAAATACGTGTTCAACTCCGTACAATTATCTAACATACAGCTTGAACAAGATACGTATCGGGTAGGTGCAAGCTAAGTACAGTTGGCAGGCCTGATAAAGATCTAGTAGTCCATTTAAATATGCACCAACCAGTAGCAAGTGAAACGAATGAAGACTGGAACACAACAGGTAACCTGCAAAAGTCTGCTACTTTCATCCACTGGTCACTTCATTTAAGCAATAGCATATCTACCTCAACTATTAGTAAAGTGTTACGATGCCAGCATATCCTATTGCATTCATGTATTTAGATTTATTTTTTCTGATAAGTCTATGATGTATTCTAGAATAATTGAGAATTCGGGGGAAAACATGGATAGGGGTATTTATGGGAGGCATGACAGATTAAGGAAGAAAATAAATTCAGCGTTATTATTGAGGATGCTACTTGGGGATCACTTACCTGCCCACTACTGAGAGATAAGGAGGAGAGACAACGAATACTGGTATTCTCTTTGACCACCAAATACGATCAGAAATAAAGCTGTGTACTCCCAGACCGACTAGAAAATAGGGCGAACCCAAAGGAAAAGTAGTACAATTCTATTAGACGAGGGGTGGATCAAACTTGGGGTGACATTGAATTCGGATTAGGACGGCCCGCATAAACCCAACCTGAGCTTGCCTACTTTATTATCCTACTTACTAGCACCAAATAGCATTTATTTCCTACGGAAGCCAACTCAACTTCTAGCTTTCAACTAGTCACTCCCCAAGTCAAAACCAATGACATCAACTTAGCATTCGCTTTAGGGCATCTGTTCTTATTGACATATTCTTATATGAAAGATTCAGCGGATAATCTCCTCTTCAATGCTTTACAAAGTCTTTTTATATTCTTTCTATTATTTTCCAGTGGTGAACGACGTTTCCTAGCGCTTGGGGATAGGTTTCAATGGTTGCTTTGACGCATACCAGAGTCGATGCTTACCAAGCTTCACTTTATTTTCTTCCTCCCGAATAGCTACTAGAGGAATGTGAAGTCTGTTACAACATAGGATGAGTGATGACCTTGCAGTGGAAGCGATCACTATACAAGTAGAGATTTATAGATGTCAATTTTATCCCTTTAGTCAAAGTAATAGTTACAAGTTCTTGTGTTAAAAGCTTTTCTTATATTATGAATGTCTCTAGCCTACACTTGGAAGCTCTCTCATAGCTATGGTCTTTAGGGCACGGACTTTGTGTGGGTCTCTGTTATACGCAATTCACATTGAAAGCAGTAACTTAAACTTTAACTGCAAAATGCACATATAAAACCATGTATAGATCTCCATTTTGTATTTTTATTTCGTTATCTATTTACTGCCCACATGCATAGGCCTAAAGGGGTATTTTATTTGCTGTTAAACATAAAAGATATGTATTTGCACATTTTGGAAACCTCTTAGTATTATAAATTATTATTATTATTATTTTGGTGTAACTTAAAAGAAATCTTCTGGTCATAAATTTGAGTGTTATAGCTGATCAAGTTTACTTTATGCCCATCTTTTTTCTTGTGATAATACAGAACTTAATTTACTCAAATTTAAGGTAAATCCACAACATTTTCTTTTCATTCCTTATTTCAAACTTAGAAGAAATGTCTCCTGTTTCAATGAGATATATTTTAAATAGCGTACAGCTAGCAAGTGAAAGTCTTTCTTCTATTTATTTATTTATTATTATTTATCTTTAAGTTCAGTCACGCTCTCATTTTCCTATTTGCAGAGAACAAATTAGGGGAAACAATGAAGAGATTGCACACAACTACTTTCATATAGCTTTATGTTTTTAAACAAATGATCAATCTTCCAAAGCCTAATTTTATTTTGAGCACAACATAAACCACAGTGCTCCAACCTTTCTCCTTTACACTCAAATAAACATAATACCAAATGATTGATTACAGGGGTATTTATTTTTCTTTCAATCTCCAATAACTTTAAGTAAACAACAAGAGAGGAATTTGAACATCTCTACTACATCCATTTTCAACACAGCAAATCAAAGAATAAATAGGCTCGTTTTCTCCTTTCCTTATTATGTTAAGAAAAAAACTCACTTTCCATGTTACAAATAGATTTTAAATAAAATATAGTGAAGGACACCCGACCGATTAGGGCTTGCTCTCCACCCTACCATAATGGCGTCATGGAGCCTTGTGGACTCTAGCCATACCCCCGAGCAAGAAATACATTATACACCATTGTAATTCAATGGTGAGAGCTTAGTGCTATAACAAGCTTGCTCATTATACAACACATTACTCTAATATATCCCTTAAACAATCTTACTTATGATTCAATGCATAGATCAAGCTATCTCTACCAATACTAAGAATAAGAAATGGAAAGAGACTTATCTCTCTACAAGCTGCTTTCCTTTGAACTCCTATTCTTCCATCCTTGACTCTCTCCTTCCTTTCTTCACTTCACAAGTTCTCCAAAAGGAGAAGTGGGCAATCCCCAAATCTTCCATCTTCTTGAGATATATAGGAATCCTCCAAACCTACACTCTTTCCCACAAGTGCTCACACATGTGTGAGTCTTGTGCCAATTCTAAGAACTTTTGGGGAGTGGGAAGTTGAGAGTGACAAGTCACTTTTCCCAAGCCCCAACACTTTTTGAATTCGTCACATTCATGAATGTGGAATTTTGAGGGGTCTTTTCACACTCCAAGGACAAGTTCACATGTCAAAAAGGTTCCAAACCCATAGGTATAGGTCCTAGGGGTCTATTCTTGTTCAAAAACCGAGGAAATTGACTCAATAATCCCTTTTTAAAACCCACAAAAGAATCCATACGAATTTTGATCCTGACCAAGGGTTCCAACCCCAACCAAACTCACATCACATGACCTACAATAGGATTCTACTCAAACATGATCACCCAATCAATAATCAAACCTCAAACCCTTCTAAGTCAAATAGGGCTACACTTAGAACTTCCCAAAGATGTATCTGATACGATTCCAATACTTATCCAACCTCCTATTTGCATATTTGATTCCTTTAATGTTAATCCCACATCGACTCACTTAATTTCCTGCACAACATAATTAAGCACAGTTAGATATAATAATAAACCACATTAATTGCAAACCGAATCTTTGTAACTTTATTCTCGAATCATTTACATAGCTAATTACTCTTTCAATGCAATACGACACAACAATTATCTTATTTCAAATTCATCTTATAAGTTTGAATCTCATACCATAATTCACATGCACATACATCTTCATTAAGTAAAATAACAATGATATAACATAAAGTAAAAATAAACTATAAGGTCATTGTTAGACAGTCGCCTTCATATCATTCGTAATATATCTAACCATCTATTTAGGAGAAATATATAACAATTTAAGGTTGTATTAGTCACTTGCAATTAGAGGCCTTACAAAAACAAAGAAGCATTATTTTTACACAGATAGGAGAGAATACAGAGCTTCCAAATTTTATTCATGGGTTTTTGAAAGAATACAACAATAGAGATTGAAATTTCTTTCTAGATTGCAAAAAATAGAGCTTATGCATCATATTCTTTATTGAAAAATAGGAAGAATCTCATGTTCATCTATCTCTAGAAGGGTACCTATAGAAGATGTATTTTCTCAAGGATTTAAGTATTTGAAACTCTAGATCAACATGAGAGCTCACTTGTATTTTCTCGAGGATTTAAGTATTTGAAACTCTGGAACAACATGAGAGATCACAGAGAGAGCCCAAACCCTAGCATGGAGGTGGAAGTAAATAGGCGAGTGAACTAAAGTCATGAAATAAACAATAAAGCGAAGGGGATGACTGCAAAGAATGAAGAGTTTTTCTCTTATTTCAATAAATGAAAATCATGACATAAGTGAAGAACCCAGATCAACCTGTTCCTATAGTGAAACCCTCAGCCAAGACAATGAAATGAAGAGAACATAGCTGTAATGCCCCATCTTGTAACCTAAGGAATGTTGCAATTGTCTACGAAAGTGAATTAATTTTTTTTTTTAAAAAGTGTTAATATTAACTTTATTAGTTGCATACACTCATCATCACCAACACCTGCATACTGCTTGAGCTCATAGAATCTACGTTCATATTGCTCCACAGATAGAGCCATCTGACGTAAATCATGAAACTCGTTAGCCCGTCGCTGCCTCCAATGTTCAGATAAGAACCGTGCTCTAAACCTCTCCAGGAATATCTCCCAAGAAACTGACCCAATCTCTAAGTGGAGCTTCTGCTCCTCCAGGCACCACCAAGTAGAAGCAAATCCTCTAAGATGCATTATGGCACAATGAGCACGTGTGTTGCTACCATAAGGATGCATTGCAAAGCATCGCCCTAAGTCAATCAACTAGGTTTCAGCTTCTAGACCACCCACAGATCCATCAAATGTAGGAGGGCGTGCCCTCAACAAATCCCGCATGTGTCTTGCAATAATAGCATCCTGTTGCACTATATCATCTACTCTCCTTGGAGATCTATCACGCTCTCTAACTACCTCCTGATCAACTTCCTGTCTTGGTCCAAGTCGAGCTAGGACCTCCTCTAAGAAAGGGCCTAATTGTGATCCCTCTACTACTGACTATTCTGGAATCTGTCCCTCATTCCTTTGATCCAACTGCTCTGCCTGATCACTCTGATGAGGGCTCAGAGGGGGAGTAACCTAAGGGATTGGCCCTCAGCCTCCACCTCTACCTCTACCATGACCTCTACCACGTCGCCTAGGCATGATCCTACACATAAACAATAACGAGTCTTAGATACTAATCAACCAAGGCTAACAGATAACGATACTACGTACTAGGTCAACCTAATGGGCTTGCGATTACCCAGAGCGTCCAATGTTAGAACCTTGGCTCTGATACCAATCTGTAATGCCCCGTCTTGTAACCTAAGGAATGTTGCAATTGTCTACGAAAGTGAAATAAATTTTTTTTTTTTTTAAAGTGTTAATATTAACTTTATTAGTTGCATACATTCTCTAAGTTACGTGACGTCACACTACTTGAGAATCCATAGACGACTTTAGTATTTAGCATTGCATGTATTTAATTAACAAACTTAAAAGTAAACATTGCATAACATTTGAATTCCATTCATGAAAGTAAAAAGTACAATTAAGATTTTTACATTGCATTTGAAATGACATTACAATACTCATTCTCCAGATGAGGTAGATCAAATAATAGTTTACAATTACATATTACAAATGTTCACCTCATAAACAATTGAGGGATGTTACAAATACAAGATTTCCAATGATACAATCAAGGAAGTACACATATATCCAAATACGAGCTCTCCATCCATGAAGCTCTTGTTGCCACGATCAAAAACTGGGGACCCAATGGAGTAAGGTGCACGTTCCACCCAACCATGTGGTACCCATAGGTCCACCCCCGTGCTAGGAGATAGTAATAAGGTTTCCTAGACATAATCTACTAACCCTAGACACAAGTACATACTTAATTGATGGTTACATTGCTTTTAGATTTAGGATAATCAAATATACTAAGCTCACAAGGTTTCTATTATTTTAGGTGGAGTGTCATCACAATGTTGCATAGGTTACCCTGGTGTTTCTTCCTAGGTTCCGGCCCCCAACTTGGGTTACCCTGGTAACCTCTTACAAAACCTAGCCCCACATGCAAACTGTTGTGGAATCGAATATCTTTTAAAGTAACAAGATATCAATTTGCCATTCCAGGCCTTCTCAACTTAATCTCGAGACTGAACTAGCTCTTGAGTCTATAAGCGAGGCATATTAATATAATTAAAGATTTTAAGCTAACTAATGTTTTGTTTTAGTTTCCACTGACTTACTAACTCTTCATGAGTTACCCAGGCACCACTTTGTGTGCCAGCCCTCACACAGAGCCACTCCCCTAAAAATAACAAAAGGAATCTAAGTTCCCTAACTAAGGTAAACAAGGTGCACACGAATTCAACATATATTTCTACACATTTCATAACGAAAATCAAGTCTATGTTCATAAAACCAGGTGTCTAAACACCGTGCAAAACCATGTACACAACCTTAGTCAACACAAGAATTCTATTTAAACAATAACAACTCCTACATTATACAACTTGTCTAGAAGACTTGTACATCTAATACATTCCCAATTTGCCCAATTAAAAGAAACACAATTTAAAGCAAATCGAAAAATAAGGAGTCTACATTAGGATTTACTAAATCCAGTCAATCAAAGTATGAAGTACAAAATTAATCATCTAGGATTTAATTTATCTTCTATTCAACACAAAAATCAAATCTATAATTTGCTCAATTTCATAACCACATATTATAATGAAATCAATATAAACTCAAGAATATCAGTTTATTTTAAGCACAAATAACTTGTCATAGTAAATTAACCATTAAATATCTATATCTAAATATTTAATAAACTATTTTTAAATATCTCATTAATAACACAAATATATTTCCAAATTTTCTTAACATTAAATAAATATATAATTATAAGTATTATATATATTTTTTATATATATAAAATATATTATATTATTAATATATATTATATATAGCAAATATATATATAATAATTATACAAAATATAAATATTAATGCTAAGTATTATAAAATAAAACATGTATTTAAATTTCGTATAACTTTTATTATAAAAGTTAGGGTTTAAAGCCCTAGCTGCCCGCAGACTATGCTGTGGGCAGGGCTGCCTTCACAGCCCGCCCCACAGGGCTCAGCCGTGGGCGGCTGAGCCGAGCACTGCCTGTGAGGGCAGCGCTGGGCTCGACCCTCACTGCCATCCCCCTACGGGGTCGGCCGTGGGTAGCCCCGCCCAGAGCGCTGCGGCTTCATTGTATTTTAATATGTATTGTCTAAAAAAAATAAATGACGATTTCTATAATTCCATTTTTTTAAAATAAAACTCCAAAATCCGCCTGTACGGAAATTTCACAATATTCTTACAAAGAATATAAAATTTTTCTCAATGCAATTTATATATGAATATATATATATATATTCACAATCAAATGAATAATTAATTACTAAAATCATGCATATATTTTCAACAGGGTTTGTAATGGGGAAATTGAGAAATTTCTACAGGGTTTGTAATTGGGGAAATTGAGAAATTTAACAGTATGCGCAATTTTTTTTTTCCCAACAAGTTCTAATTTATTCCCTGAGGTTTCAATTTCATTTCTCAAATAAATGATTTCCCTTCACAAATTTTACTCAGATTATTTCCTACAGGAAACTTTTATCAAAGAAATAACAAATTCTCTACAGACTAAATTGCCGAGAAGAATAGAGATTAAAACACAAACAATTTCCTCAAAAAACATGTTTTTAACAATTTTAACAAACTCCACAATTCTAATTCTTTTTCACAGACAAACTTTTCAAAAGAAATAAATTAAATAAATAACTAGTGAAAAACCTGTTTCTTGTAGCTTGAAAATTGTCTTTAGAAGAGAAACTTTGCTGCCTGTTGCGTGCAATCCTCCAAAGCTCCTCCAGAAAACCAATACCCAAAAGAAAAATAATACTAATCCAAAAAGCTTCTTCTAGAAAAATTAAGCAAATCCCAGAGAAAAATCACAAAATTACACAGATCAATATTTTTAACAGAACCCCATTCTTTTTCCTTTCACGTCCAGTAATCTTCTATTTTCCCCAAATCCATAAAAATCCTCCGAGAGGATCCTCAACAAGAAACAATTAATTTAACTACCACACATGTTGAGAAGAAAATATCTTCCAACCAACTCATGGCAATTCTTTATTTCTTCCTTATCAAAAATTGAATGCCTTTCAAGAATTAAAGAATTCAAATTTTAAAAAAATGCAATTTCCCTTTTCTTTATTAAATTTATTTATTTAACAATTAAAATACCATTTCCCACAAAATAATTTAATTTAAAATAAATCTATTCACACAATTAAAGTAACTTTAATTTAATTAATTAATTTATTTAATTAAATAATTTTAATCTAAGTGATCAAATTACTTAACCAAACAAACTAATTAATTAATTAAATAAATTGTAAAACTTTATTTTCAACATTTAAAATTAATTTAAATAAACAGTAAATTAAAGAATAATAAACTATCATTAAATTAACAAATTTTTCCTTTCAAAACAATTAATCCAATCAGACACAAACAAGACCACCAAAGACTCAAGACTAAAACTGACGATATACTGTGACTGGGTTTAAGACTAGGCTAGGATGAACCTTGTTACTACCTCCCAATCAACATTTCTGTTGAGTCTTGACATGCTCAGACCTGAGTAACCAGGTGGAGTCGGTGTCATGTACCTGCAATCCAACAACCAAACAAATAACATACATATATATATAATCCATTATACAAGCACACCATGCGGAGAAAATCAAAATCATAGGGCACTCACAAGCGAGTGATGCAACTCCGTTCTTCACACCAATACACGTCACATCAAACTGACAATTAAATAATAGTTAATCTACCATAAACATATATTTAGCAATAACATCTAAAGGAAAACATCTACGCTAATACAAAGCATGTCATAAATTAATTATCACCATACAATGTTTATCATATCACAAAATGAATCCACTGTTGCTCTAAAGTCAGTGATCAAAATATCCAAAAAAAAGTACCAAAGTCTATCAATGTGAAAACATGCAAACAGAAAACACAAGCAAAATGGAGGAGTACTACAGTAGCCATAAAATAAAAGGAGAGTTTCTTTATTTGCAAATAGTGAAATACATAATGAAGAAATATTTACAATTTGTAGTCAATAGGAGGAAATAACAATAATGACCATGGCTAAAGAGCCAAGATATGATTGCAAATGGAATCATTGTTCAGTTGTGCAACAAAAAGGACTTACCCAATGAATTTCTGCAGATGAGAGCTCTTAGAAAACACCATGAATTCAAATAAGAAGCTCGAACAAAACCCTAGCATGGTGGCACCCTCCAAGTACAGGGAAAAAATGTTAAGTGAATGAAATGAAAAGAAATATGGAGGAGCCACATGTTTTACCATTAAGGGTTTTCTTTACCCTAAGTGGCAGATCTCAACATAAGGAATTTTTGCCTTGATTTTTTTAAAAAAAAACTTTGCATAATTTAAATTGCTATGTATTAGGTGTCTTACATACCTTTGCATATATTTACAAACATTGCAAAGTTGTAACTCAAACATCAAATTTCCCTTAGTTCTTTGCAAAATTCTAAAATGAAATGTGTAATGTAAACGAATGATTAAGTAATAATTTATAAATTACTTTATTATTTGTCTTAAAAATGCAAAGATTGAGCAAATCCATAAATAATTAGTATTTAAAGTAACTCATAATCAATTACTTTATTATTTGTTTAAATTGGTTATCTTCATCCCAAACACACAAAATTAGGAGGTAGAGACAACTGAAGTGCTTTTGAAATCCTCAAAACATGTAGAGTTAAATGTGGAGTTCAACAAGGGTTTTTGAGTCTCATTTTCAGTTGGAGTCTTTTTAGGATCCTTTTGGGGTCAACTATCATGCAGAGAGTTTGACCACTTGATCTTTCAGTTTACATTAGTTCTGACTCCCCTTTTCATGGGTTTTCATCTTTGCTTGTGGGAGAGATATTTAGAGATATTTTCACTTTCAATTAGTTGCTTGTGCCACCTCTTGGCACCATGGAGTTACCTATCGTATAAATTGGAAGACTTAGTATTTTTTCTCAGTTCTTGCTATTTTTTCTTTGCATTCTACAAAGTGAGATTAGTCTTGTAACTCAGTTTTTAAAGTTATTAATAGAGTGGCAAACTGCAGGTTACATGTTATTTGTCTTTATGTAGTATTTTCCTAATATTTTTATTTAGAATTTATCAATTTTGCCTCTTCAAAATTATGCAAAGTGTCTTTGTGAATGATTTGATGAAATTATTGTGTTTTAGCCATCAAAACCTCTATTTTTTTCTTGTTCATAATTGTACATCACATCATAGGTCTTAGGTTGTGCTTATATTCATTTTGTTCTTCAAGTTGTGAAAAATTATTTTCCTTCTGAAAAGACAAGTTGTTTGGCCTTCTTTGGAAACATTTTTGTGATAATTTCTGAACTGTGTAAATAGTTTTTTCTAAGAATAGTTGTGAATTATTCTGTAGGTTTTATCATCATTTTCATTTAGGTGTATCACCATAGTTTAAGTTTTAGTTTATCCATTTATTTCAAAGTCTTTCTTCCCTTTACCTTCAATATTACCAGTTATTCATTAGAAAATCATAAGGGAGCAAGCCCATAATCTAGAGATTCATCTTCGCTATGAGTGTACCCACATGCTCACAGATGTTTCCATGTTTCAAGAGATTTTTGAGTGCATAAACTTAGCATCTAGGTGAAATATCTGTGACAACATGAATAAAAGACGAAAACATTGTGTTACAGAGGTGTTATGGTGTACAGTGTGGTGTTCTGGTTTTGGTTTGCATTTCTTCTATCTTGAAAATCTACTCGTGTAGTTTGGATATGTTGGTCAAAGGTGTTCTGAGGCTCTATATCTAGAATTTCTTGGTCTGGATAATTATGCAGAAGAATTTGTGATCACGAATGTTTGAACTGTGGTTTAGTGGTGTCTAGGAGAAATTGTTTTGATTCATATTTCTCTGCAATTTGATTTTTGGTCTTGTAGTTCTAGAAGTGTTCCAATCTACCTTCAGTAAAATTTGTTCATGGTTTGGTGCTTCAAAAGTTGGTTTCTAGAGTAATTTTGTGTGGAAGGTTGTTTGAGTGTACTAGGTGTGTACATTCTTCATATGAAAGTTGTTGCAAAGGATTTTTTTGGATTTCAAGGTGTTTGTGGAATATTCTAGATTGTATTCAAGTTTTGTGTGTGGTCCATGAGTCATCTTTGGATTTGTGGAAGTGTGTACTTAAATGTTAATGGTGTTTACATTGGTTCATTCAACCTTGGGTTTTTACACTAATTATGGATTTGCTTCGGTAATTATGGAAGCATGGTGTGGCATATATGTATGATTTCGGTCTAGGTTAAGATGTAGTGTGGTCTTCTTTCATTCCTTTCCATTGCGAGAATTCTTAGTGCCAACCTAATTTTAATTTGCATGATTAAGGTTCATAGCCAACCTTGGAGAATGTTTTCAAGGTTGAATAAGGTATTAAAAAGTGACGATTTGATGGAGAATTGAGTAGTGAAGTGTGCAATGTGAATTGCAGAGTTGTGAAGTGCAAATTTATGAAGTGTAGTGCGAGCTTAATGAGTTAGACTACTAGAAGTAGTGAGAAAAACATGTCTACAATATTTAGAGAGATTGTGAATGTATTGGTGATGTTGTGGTGGATTTTTTTTGTTGCATTGAGATGTATTTCTCACTATAACACTCTTCTTTTTTCTTTTTCTATAATTTGGTAGTGAGCCTTTAGCAGCAAGCCCTTATTTCTTTTGGGCAGTGAGCCCTCTAGTAGTATTGTATTTAGTGTTGTAACTAATTTATATTGTGAGATAATCCTCACCATGGTTTTTCCCTTCTTAGGTTTTCCACCTAAATCTAGTGTTCTATTGTGCATGGTGTTATGTTTTAGTTTTTTATTATTTTATTTCATGCTAAATCATTCTAATAGATTAAGGGTTAATTTAGTTGATGTGGATCTAAATGTTTATGAGGGTTTTAAAGTTTTAATGTACAACTGATTCACCTCCCTCTCTCAGTTTTTTTGTGTGTATTCAACAAGGTAGTAGTAGAGAGACCTATGAGATGACATAGGAGGTCTTCCCCAACAACCATCTCCATCATATTGATACTTCTACCAATAAGCTCCCATACTTGGAGTCCTCAACAATCATTCTACATGCAACACAAATTGAGTTGCTTCTAGCTATAGTGGTAGGGACACTGGGGACTTCAGGGAGTGAGGCCACACTAGTTGATCTAGACTATTGAGCTGGCGACCCAAGTATGAGTTGTATTTTGATATAGATATGATAGAGACAGAGATGATTAGATATGATTTTATTTTTATGATTATATTATAATTATCATGACTTGGTATTGCTATGTTTCCTCTTCTTTATGTTTTTTTTTTACACAAGAGTGGCTAGTAGAGGTCATACTAGTAGTGTAGACATAAGGTCTTATCTTGGATACCTACCGACAACAAAAAATGATCGAGAGGCACATCCAATTTTTCAAGCCTATAGCATGGCTTAAGATGGCCTATGAGGAGACCTACACGGATCTAGTCTAGAGGGATTAGGAGATCAACATTATGATAGGCTAGAGGGACCAGGGAGTGGTGGAGCTTTGTATTGTCTGTAGACACATAAAAATGACCTAGGCCTGTAAGCTCTATTTTTCACCTTTTTCTTCCTAGCATAATTAAGAAATTTTAATTATGTCCTTGGTCCACCTTCAACTATTAATTAAATAATTCATAATTATTTAATTAATTCATGTCTTTCTATGCTTTATGATTAACATGTCACTAATTGTCTAATATCTTCCCATAATTAAATAAATTTCTTAATTTATTTAATTAACTTTATTCATTATGTCTTCCTGATTATTAAATAAATAAATTTTGTTTATTTATTTAACATGTCACTAATTCTTAAAGTCTTCTTATAATTAAATAGATTATTTAATTTATTTAATTATTGGTCACCTTCTCTAATTAAATAATTAGCTTATTTGACATTTCCCTCTTTTAGTAAATAATTTAAATTAATTATTTACTGTCATGTGGTCCCACCTTTTGAATTAAATTAGTTTTTAATTCAAAATAGTCTTTTCCTTCATAAATCAAGTAATTTCAATTATTATTTGATTTTTCTAGTCACCTATTTTTCTGTGCCAATCTTATCTCTTGTCACATGCATTGTCAACCCTTGATTTGATTTTCTAAAAATCAATCTTGTCCATTCATTTCAAATTTGACCTAATGTTGCCCTAACCCTAGTTGTGGGTTGCCAAATTAAATCTTGTTCATTGATTCTAGGGCATTTGTCAACTTTTTAACTTGGCCATTCACTCAAAATTGCATTATCTATAAAATGGGAATTTTGGTCTCATTTTGTCACCTCATGCTATCTAGATCTCTTGCAATCTTGTCATCTCATACTCTTGCATTCTTGTCATTTTGTCATAGGAATATTTAAATTTTATTTGGCATAATTTAGACATAGTTTAGATGCTTACTAATTGCATTATAGCTTAGTATTGCATGTAATCACTCAAATCCTTCAACATTTGCATAGGGCTTGTCATTGTCATTAGATTTCTCACATCAAATCTAAGGGAAACATCACATTTGCAGCAAGTTGAGAAGGTATAATGGAGGTCAGCCCTAGAGAATGAAGACATTTTGGTGAGATCATTTCATTTTGTTTTCATTTTATTCCTTTGCACTTCATTATTGCTTTGGGTTTTTATGTTAATGCATTAATTTGCTAACCCTAAGAAAATTCCCATAGTTACATTAGTGAACCTGATGCCAAAATTGCGCATATTTTGTTTTTCCATATGACATTTTTTTTGTTTTGTAGGTACATGTATGGCCACAACACATTTTCTTTGCAGAATGATGCATCTGATATTTCATGACACATTTGTTGCCTAAAATGACACATTCACTCTACTGCGATGCATACGCTTTGCATAGTGACGCATTTTCTTGGACACAACAAATTTGACTTGCAGGTTGCCACATTTTTCTGACATATTCTAGAATGCAGAGCCAAGCCACATTTGTTGTATGGAGTGACACAATCATTCTGTTGCAACACATTCATCTGGTAAACTTCTGCTCTCGGGTTTTTCCAGATTTGACTTGATTTCCTTTTGCATTCTAGTTTCTCTTTTTGTAATCTGTAGTTTGGAATTTTTTTGATTACTAATGAGTTTTTGCAGCATGTGGCTTTGAGTCTTTTGTGGGTCCAAGGCATATCTTTGAAACTATTAACTTGTGGTTTTGTAGGTTCGATTGTCCAAGGCTATCATTTTGAAACATTGTGTTTGTTTATTTCTAGATTAGAAAACACTTCAATTGGTGCACTAAAAAGAACATTTCTTGTCCTTTGCTTGATTGTGTTTGGGGTGGTATTTGATTATGCTCTCACCTTGTGGAAACTAGGTGATTAGAAAACTAGACCCATCCATTTTTGTGTTTACCTTGATTCAATAATCGAAGTATACTCTCCCCTTGTGCACTTGTGCGATCCTAGGTGTAAGAGAAACATTTATTGACTCTATGAATTGGGTCTTCCTTGGTGAGAAAAAGTACTCACCCCAAGGTGACTCAAATTGGAAATGGAGCTCTTTGGCTGAGCTACCCCTGACTGGTATATAAATGTGAATCCTAATAGAAAACTTAGGATTATGAGTACAGATGTGTCATATAGACAAAGTAGGATTCCCAAAAACCCTGTTGAGCATAACCTCTTCAAGTTGGAATCCCTCCTTTAACAAAGCTTAATCTTTGTCCCATGTATGGCCACTCAAATGGGGTCTCAAACTAAACACCTTTGTGTAGTAGCCAAAATCCTTCTATTTGCTAGCACAACTCTGGTCATTGTGAAGGCATCCACATTCTCGTAGTTCTTAGTAGAGGTGATCAACCTACCATGGGAGATTTATGGGGGTTTGAAGCTTGGTTGGCTTGAGAAGTAGTGCACTGTAAGGGGGAGCCTGTGTAACCAAGCTTTTGGATTCACATGCTAAGAATAAGTGCGGTTGGGGAAACCCACATGGAATCTAGTAAATATTGTCTGGCCTAACCTAGGATCGTGCTTGTCTTCATTGTGCTTGTTTCAAAAGACAAAATATTGTGTTTTCCAAGTGTTTTTTACACATTCAAACAAAACAAGACATCACTTTCAGATTTAGAAACAAACAATCAACCTCAACAACTCAAAATTTTAACCAAAATTGCAAACAAATCAGACTTTTGCTTTTTACACCACATCTGCCATGACATATTTTCCTTGCAAAACACCACATTCACTCTTTCATAATGCATTCAACTTGCAAAATACTGCATTTTCTTGGTATGCACCACATTTTCTTTCCAAAAAGCCGCATCTACAATACTGAGCTGCACTTGCTTCTTGTAACGCCACATTCGCTGAAATCAAGCCACATCTACTATACTGCGACGCATTTGTGACTTGGAATGACGCATTCGCCTGACAAAAAAAAACTCTGTCATAGACCAGAAACCAAAGTCAAACTTGTCCAAACTGTCCATAAACATCTTTTTCTAGAAGCATTATGTCAAAACCAGATCATAAAATTGATCAAATCTCCCATTTCTTGCACACTTTAGCTTGCATCTTACCATAGGGTCATCTTTGCAAATTTTAGTCTCATCATTAGACCTTGCCATTTTAATTTTTCAGTCATAAACCAACACCTAGGTCCTCATTTCACTTGCATATTTTGGATTAGGACAACCTTACCATACTTTGCAAAATCTCGGCCTTCAAATCTAGGTTATCATTGGACTTAGTCGTCATTGTCTTCTTTAGTCATTGTCCTTTTGTGAGAATTTTCCAACTCAAAAGTCTAGTTAGGAAAACTCGCTTGTCATTTTGTCATTGTCATCTAGTCCTTTAAACAAGTCCTTTAATACTCCAAAATTGAGACATAGATCAAGCTTAGGGTGGTTGAGCAACCTTCTTCCAAATCATATAGACCTTTTCATTTGCATACTTTAGACATTCAAGTCATCTTAGTCCTCACCTTGCATATTTATCCTGAAAAAAAACAAAAAATATCTCCCACCTTAGTCCTCATTTGCCTCTAGACTTTGCATTGGTCATTTTCCTTAGTCAACATTTTTCATTTTAGTCCTCATTATCACCTTGGCATTTGACATCTTCTCTTGACAACCTTATCACCTTGCATTAGTCATTTCCCTTAGGCAAACACCATTATCACCTTGCATTATCATCCTTTATTCCAAGAATGCAAAAAAATTAGTGTCATAACTTGTCATCTTAGTCTTCATTGTCCTTTAACATTAGTCATTTCCTTTAGATGACATTGTCATATTGCATCCCTTATTATCAAAATTCCAAAAACATAGTCTTGCATTGTCATCCTTCATCAAAAATCCAAAAACATAGTCTTGTATTGTCATCCTTCATAAAAAAATCCAAAAACATGGTCTTGCATTGTCATCCTTCATCAAAAATCCAAAAACATAATCTTGCATTGCCATCCCTCATCAAAAATCCAAAAACATAGTGTCATTTAGTTGTCATTTTCATCCTCTTTCTAATTTGAGCAATACCTTATATGGTTGAGACTAGGCTTCAAAGAAAAAGAAGAAAAATGGCTAATTTTGGAAAAGGAAACAATACCTACATCTTTTCCAATGACATGAATAAAAACATGAAATAAGACATATCTTTCATTAATCCTTTCAGCAAAATAAATAGGCCATATTTATCATGAAACCCTTTTGAACCATTCATGCAAAGAGACCAACATGGACAAGTATACGCAGAAGACTTAGAAGATATAGTGCAAAATCTTGACGTAGCCTCCTTTGTTGAAGACTTAGTCCTGCATTACCCTCAAAGGTATCTAGCCATGCTCTTGGACCAAGGGGCTAAACTGCCATGTGGCTTTGAAATTAATACTTTGAGACCAACATCACTTGACCCTAATGTCAACAATACAAATAACATGCCCAACACTAGTCAACCTCAAAACAATACAATCAATGCTTTTGATGGTGCTACCTTGCAAGTTGCCACAAGTACCATTAATGTCACCTCCAATGACATAACCAATCAAAAAAATTCTAATACAATTAGCGCAACATCCGTTGAAGGGACACTAACCATGTCACAAGCCATGTCACAATCAATGCCAACAATGTCCACAATATCATGTCACAATCAGTTGGAGCCACCTTTGGGTCCTCATAAATGGGGGAAAGCTCTTCAAATCATCTATTTGGAGCTTCATCTAGTGCCATGGGTGCATCATCATCAAATGCTTTCATTGGTACCTCATTCAATCCCTTTGGAGGAAGTAAACGAGGTATCTCTATTCGAGAACCACAACCAAATGTCAAAATGTCATCACAATTTAATATCAATACTTCCCAAGGGAAAAACATGAACATTCCCCATGGATAATTCCAACAATTTGAACAAGGCAATCCAAATACGCAACACATGGCATCATTTGGACACCAAAATATTCATGGTCAACATATTCCCCAAATTTTGACCCAAATGGATGGAGGGAACATCCTGACATATTCATCACATATTCACACTCATCAACAAGTCCCTAATCCAAACTTTCAATACCAACAACATGCGAATCAAAACACATCATACATCTCACAACAACACATCCCACAACAAAACACCAACATATTTTCACAACAAATGGGGACCCATGGAATACCTATCACTCCCATGTGTGATGCAACAAATAATCCCATAATTGATGCCTTGACAGCTCAAGTGGCCCACTTACAAAAGACCATAGAAAACATGCAAACGTCTGAAAAGAAGTCACACATGTCATCTGACCTATGCTTATATCCTTTTGACACAAATTTATACATGCCACCATTTCCTCTTGGATATGTGGCACCACACTTTACCAAATATAAGGGTAAGAAAAATCTTGTTGAACATATTCAAGAATTCACAACCAATTGTATGGACATTGCCTATGAAAAAACTTACTTGATGAGACTTTTATCTAAAAGTCTTATAGGACCTACACTTGAATGGTTCTCCACTCTAAAAGGGATAAAAACATGGGACAGACTTAAAGACAAATTTGTGAAAAATAATGCCTATAACATTGACATGGATACCTCCATCACTAGCTTATGCAATCTTACGCAAGAAGATGTTGGTGAAACATTTATCCCATTCTTCCAAAGATGGAGAAGTCTAGCAAGTCACTACCACATTGACATACTTGAGAAAGAAAAGGTTGACATGTTTGTTCAAACACTCCTAGGCCCATTGAAATATGGATTGCAAGTTCATTGTTGCAAAACCTTCACAAAACTAGTTGAAAAAGGTGTCCAAGCTGAGAAAGCTCTCATTGCTAAAGGGGAATTAAAATATGGTCCTAAACATAAACAAAAACCCATCCACAGACAAAAATAAGTATTGGGTCAAAAATAAACATGTTACCAATGACGATGTTGTTGATACCAAGGCTATAAACATGATGGGACCAGTGCTTTCTCTTAAAGGAGATCAACCACAAAATAAACCAACAACAATACTGATTCCCCCCACTAATGTCATTCCAAACAACCAAAATGGTCAGAACAGTCAAAGTCAAGGACAACCTCGCCAGACAAGACAATTTTTGAAAAGACAGACTTACACCGCTTTGGGAGAGCCAATTGAGGATGTCCTTAAAAAGCTCCTTCAAAATGGTCTCATCACACTTGAGGACAATAAGCCATATGATCCAAGGTAGTTTAAACCATCATGGTGGGACGATAACGCTTTCTGTGATTACCATTGGGGTAAAGGTCATAAACATCTTCTTGTCAACAACTATGAAACATTGTACAAGACCTAATTGAAAATCACGTAATTGAATTGGGTGGGCCACAATTTTCATCTAATGTAGACCATACCATTCACAAGAACCACTACAAGACCATGTTTCTAATAAAGCCTCCATATCAAGTCCCAAGACTAATAACAATCAAGCCAATTATGCTCGCGCTACATTTGATTATTCAGGAGGAACCATTATTAATAATGCTTGAACCGATGATGAATATGTCACTACCATCACTATCAAAAGAGCACTTGAATGCAATGCTACTACTCGAAGCGGAAAAATCACCATAGCTAGTCCACCTCCTCAGCAACAAAAAGTTACAATACCTGGTGCATCCACAAAACAACTACAATTAGGCCCATTTGCAAAGCAATCCCAACCTAAGAGTAGTTTAACCTTATTGAACAACTAGGAAAAACCCCTGCGCAAATATCCATACTTGAATTGCTTCACATTTCTCTTGCTCATAAGGCAATACTTGACAAAACCTTGCAAGAGTTTGTTGTCCCTCAGGACATTGATGTCAACCAGTTTGAGGCCATGGTGGGTTATCTCACTACACCCCATCATGTAACATTTTCAGACCAAGATTATTCATCACCAAAGTCCAACCATAATGACACATTACACATTGAATTATTTATCCATAAGCACAAGGTCAGACGGGTTTTTGTAGATGGTGGAGTAGGACTGAACATGTGCTCCTTAAAATTGGTTAAGGCTTTAAGCTTTTTTGATGCTTGTGTAGACACAACAAAGAGCATAGTCATAAAGGAATATGATGATGAAGAACGTTCCTCTTGAGGTGTTATCACTCTTCCTATCAAAGTTGGACCAGTTATTGTAGATACAACATGCCAAGTCCTGGATCTTGAGTTACCTTATAACATTTTGCTTAGCCGACCTTGGATTCATGCCCTAAAAGTTGTTCCATCCACATACCACCAATGACTAAAGTTTCCCTTTGATGGCACATAGATCACCATATATGGAGACCCAAATACTTTTTAGTATTTCACCAATCTAATGGGCATCTCCGAACATCAAGTGCCCATCAACCGAGAGGCTCCAAGCTCTTCTTCTTCCAAATTCATTGACCCGTCCACATTCGCATCATCGTCCATGTCCACTTCATGCACATCTTTCGCCACACCATCATCTTCCTCACTTCCTAAGGCTGAGTCCACTATCAAGATCCAAGACCTAGGCTGTGGAGAAGTCAAAATGAATACAACATATTCCATCACAACAATACCAAAGTCTCCTAAGGTCTATGGTCAGCCGCGTTTTAGAATGGAACCTAAGGAAATTTTCAAGGTTCTGCCAAAAACAATTTTCACAAAAATGGGGAGACATGAACAACAAAGAAATTTCTGACATAGCATGATGTCTTTATAAAGCAATGGAAGACTTACCCCTATTACCAGTTAAGATATATGGCAAAGGATATGACATGATGAAGGCTAAAGGCTACGATGGAACTAGTGGTCTTGGTAGAAATAAAACTGGACAAAGAGAACCTATAGAACCTTCCAAACGACCAAAGTATCTTGGGTTAGGGTATGATCCACCCGAAAATGATGATCAACATACCAATGGAATTTTGAGTGAGAGTGTGAATGCTTCAGAAAGTGTCGAGACTATTGAGGAATCCCTTACTGAAATTGACTCCCATGAATGGGAATTTGGCTCCCAATGATCCTTAAGTGACTATTTCCTTGATGACTTGTTCCTTGAACCTAGAGAACTTACCTCTGAACAAATATTTTGGAAAACATTTAAGATTGACACAGCTGACAATTCAAAGATCCCAAGGAAATGAGAGAATTGGGATAGAATATTTGACCCAAGGAACAATGACAAACCTAAATCATCTTCTAGTCCTATTAGCCATACACCTGACCTATCTACCCTGCCACCTAAACTTAATGACCATCATCAAGATTCATCTGAGTTGTCACATGACACTGCCAACCATAATGATAGCCCTTTTGTCCCTTATTTTGACAATGATTATGAATCAAGTGAAGGAGAATATTGGATGGAATCCGATTGGGAATTAGATGATGACAACTTCATTTTCAACATCTTTGAATTTTTTTGCATGATTTCTATGTCCTCTCCGCAATTTACCAATAATGATGATGGTATCTCCTTAGTCTACCCAAAACTAATCAATTGCGACCAACAAGGCCCGCTAGTCATGGACATATTTTAGAATGATGAGGCCATTGTAGAATTCATGGGATTACATGAGGGAATACCTAGTGGTGATCACAAGGCTGTATTTTCTATTGAATCAGATTGTGAGGCTTACTTCAGGGATAATGCTCCGTCCTCTAGTCATAAAATGAAAAATACAAATAAAACAAAAAATGAAATGTCTTTAGGTGAAAATTGAAGGGCATCTTCTAAAGATAAAAAAGTAAAAATAAAGGACATATCTATGGGTGAAAACCTCTCTGAGGCACCCAAAGATGGAGGACTGTACTTTCTTCCTGTGACTCAAGAGAAATCAACAATGCTCATAGAGGACACCATAGAAATCAACATATCAACATGAGAAGATCCCAAAATGGTCCTCTTTGTGGCATCCTTGATAGAAGAAGAGAAACTTGAGTTCCAAAAATTCTTTGCAGAGTGAAATATTAATTTTGCATGGTCATATGCCGATATGCCCAGGTTGGATCCAGAATTGGTTTTGCACCATTTGCAACTACTACCAGATGCTAAACTAGTAAAACAAAAGCTGCACAAAATGCATCCTCAGATCGCCCTGTTAGTCAAGGTTGAACTCAAGAAATTGTTGGACATGGGATTCATACAGTCTATTGGCTATGCTGGATGGATATCCAATCTTGTACCAGTAATAGAGCCAAATGGTCAGATCCACGTCTGCATAGATTTTAGAGACTTAAACAAAGCATGTCTAAAAGATGACTTTCCATTGCCAAACATGGATATCATAGTTGACCTCATGATAGGATACAAGATGTTGTCCCTCATGGATGGTTTCTCAAGTTATAATCAAATTCGTATTGCCCCTGAAGATCAACATAAAACAACATTCACTTGTCCTTGCGGTACATACTGTTGGAATGTCATTCCCTTTGGTCTTAAAAATGCAGGTGCCATGTATCAGAGAGCCATGATGACAATATTCCATGACATGATGCACAAGATAATGGCAGATTATGTGGAGGACCTTTTGGATAAATTTTTGACAAGAAAGGATCATTTGAATGTGTTAGACAAAATATTCAAGAGATTGGAAGAATACAAGGTCCGCTTGAATCCAAAGAAATGTGTCTTTGGAGTAACATTAGGAAAACTTCTGGGATACATAGTTTCTTGTAGAGGCATTGAAGTTGATCCAACTAAATTAAAAGTGATATTAGAAATTCCTCCTCCAAAAGGGATAAGTGAGCTCAAGACATTACAAGGTAGGTTACAATCTATCCAACGCTTCATAGCACAATTGGCCGACAAGTGTCAACCATTTCAATATCTTCTGCGCAAGGGTATCCCCTTTGTGTGGACAGATAAATGTCAGGAATCCTTTCAGCTAATAAAATATTATCTCTTGTCACCACCTATTTTAATGTCACCTATTGAAGGGAAACCTTTGATTTTATACATTTTTGCAACAACTTTAGTACTAGGGGCATTACTAGCACAAAATGACCATGAAGAAAAGGAAAAAGCCATATACTACATTAGTTGGACATTGGTTGGATATGAGCTAAGCTATACATCCATTGAACATGTTTGTCTTGTAGTTTTCTTTGCAGCGAAAAAGCTAAGACACTATATGTTGAATTTAAAGACACAATTGGTAGCAAAGATTAATCCCCTGAAATATCTTTTGAGTCGCACAACATTGACAGGACGTTTGGAAAAAAGGGCCATGATTTTAAGTATGACATTCAATATGTGGAATGAAAGGCCATAAAAGGACAAGTGATAGCAGACCAATTGGTAGATGCTCCTATACAAAGTGATCATCCATTAGTAGTATACTTTCTAGATGAGTCCATATTCCATACAGAAACTAAGTCACCTTGGAGGCTATACTTTGACAGGTCTCATACTAGTCATGGCTCGAGGGTAGGAATATTGTTTATCATGCCACAAGGAGACTCCATCCCCAAGTCATTCTGCATTTCTTTTCTGTGCACAAATAATGTGGCAGCGTATGAGGCACTTGTGACAAGACTCAAAATGGCCATAAAATGGAAAATCAGAAAACATCATGTTTACACAGATTCTTAGTTAGTCATTAACCAAGTCAATAACAACTATGACACCAAGTACAGGAAATTAATGCCCTACAAATGTATGGTTGACAACTTCAGGACATATTCTCACATGTTGACTTTTGAACAAGTTCCAAGAGTACAAAATAAAGTAGTAGACGCAATGGCTACAATTGGCTCTCTCCTAGACATCCCAAGTAATGTGCCACAATTTGAATTTTTGGTAGAACAGTTGTTGGTCCTTGCATATGATATCCTAGAATCAAAGATGGTATGCGAGCTTGTTGGTATTGATTCTCCTTAGTATCAAGAGATTTATGACTATCTCAAGTTCCAAACCCTTCCCCCCAACCTATCTAACAACCAACGAAAGTCCTTTATCCAAAAATTCACCTGATACACCATTGTCAGTGACACCCTTTATCACCATAACTTCGACAACACCCTTCTTTGATGTCTCGACACTAATGAAGCACACACAATCTTATGGGAAGTACATGAGGGTATATCTGGGTCTCATTTGAGTGGTCTTACTCTAGCCAAAAAGATAATGAGACTTGGGTATTATTGGCCAACTATTGAAAAAGATGCACTTGAGTTTTTTAGGACTTGTCACTAATGTCAGATACATAGTGATTTAATTCATGCTCTAGTGTAGGAACTTTAGTCGATTACATCTCCACGGTCCTTCACATAGTAGGGACTTGACCTCATGGGAAAAATCCATCCTACCTCTTCCAATGGCCATAAATTCATTATCACCGCCACTAAGTACTTCACTAAGTGGATCAAAGCCACCCCCCTTACATACATAATTGACAAAAAAAATTCTAAATTCATTCTCAACTACATCATTTGTTAGTATGGTATTCTATAGTCCATCATCACAGACAATAAACGTTTGTTCAAAAATCAAGACATTCATGAGTTATGTGAGCGATTCCATATTCAACATCATTTCTATAAGCCATATTACCCACAAGGAAATGGTCAACCTGAGGTGTCCAATAAAACCATCCTTAAAATTCTCAAAAAGACTGTTAATGATGCTAGCCATGATTGGCACATCCAACTTAATCCTGCTCTGTGGGCCTACTGCACCAACATCCACACACCTACAAGAGCCACTCCATTTTACCTAGTCTTTGAAGCTAAAGCCATATTTCCCATTGAGTTTGAAATTCCATCCTTAAGAGTCTCCATGAAGGGTCTGATAGATGATGAAGAATACAGACAGTCACGACTACACAACTTAGAGATGTTAGATGAAAGAAGGCATAACTCCCTGAACCATCTACACATGTATCAAAATCATCTCTATCATAGTTACAATAAGAGAGTCATGGTCAAGAATTTCAACAATGGTGATTTAATCCTCATGCAAAATCCAAAGAATCAGGCTAACAGAGAAAAACCTGGCAAGTTTGAGCCCAATTGGCTGGGTCCTTATGTCATCATATCCTCTTTCAATTCTTGAGCATATCAGCTAGCTACTCTAGATGGAAAACAATTGACAATGCCTATAAATAGTCTACATCTTCGCAAGTTCTATGCATAACATCAGAAAGTCAGGTTGAATACCTTAAAAAAAATAAAAAATGAAAATATAAAAAATCATCACCTTGATGAAAATATGGCAAACAGGCATCTTGGTGACACCAAAAAAATGAAAAAATGACAAAAATAGTAAAGAGAAATAATTCATCCAATAGTGAAAACCCGGTAAATAGGCGCTTTTTACAAGTACCATGGTGAAAACTTGGCAAACAGGTGCCATGCGTAGTCAGTCATTACTCCGCCATCTACTGTCACTCTATCTTCCTTAGTCCATAATAAACAATCATCTTTCCAACATCACCTTGACATCCATCACAAGATCCCCGTCATTTTCTCCCATGGTTGATAATGATTAACATCAAGTCCTATATATTGCTCATCTGTCACCCCACACACAACCTTTCTACATTCATGTAGTTGGCTAGTCCTAGACCTGACTAGGGGAAAAATTTCATCATGTTACTACAGTGGGTAACACACATGGTCTTGAAAATCATAAAAAGTCTTGAAAAATCCTAAAAATCATAAAAAGTATTGGAAAAATCCTAAAAATCATAAAAATTCTTGAAAAAAATCCTAAAAATCATAAATGTCATGAAGAAATCCAAAAAAATCAAATATCTCAAAAACCCAAAAATAGAGTCATTTCTTGTCAAGTCAGTCATGTTAGTCGGTCTTGGTCATTTTTCCAAACTACGTTGTCTCTCTGCATTTGATATGTAGGCAAGGCTCACCTTGGAGCCCCCGAGACATTAGGTTAGTCCTTTTAGGTTGTCAAAATAAAAATCATGGCTCAATCTTTGGTCATCAAGAAAAAGTCATTGGTTGTGTCGAACTGTGAGGTCTCTGAGTATATGACATAGGCAAGGCCATCAATTGATGAGCCCCTGAGGCTGCACTAGGTTAGTCCATTAGGGTTCATAACACTGCACTGACACACACGTCAAAGGTCTTCAAGTCAAACAAGTAATCTCAAAACAAGCAAACTATTGCAACCAACTTTGTCAATTCTTTAGTAAAAACGTCACACACATTAGCATATCAACATTGACATGAAGTCAACAAAAGTCAACCTTCTGTTAAAAATTCAGCCAAACTTCAGATAATTTCTATCAAAACAAGTCAAAACCAATCAAACAGTCAACTCTTGGTTATTTTTTTAGATGTGTCCTTCTGAAGAACAACCCCTGACATTTATACCTTAGGATGCATCCTTCCTAGGTACCATCATTGTCATCTGACATTTCAAGGGATCCTCTTAATGTTGACATTCTTTAGGATGTGTCCTTCCTGAATTTGGCAACCTTTCAACACTTTGAAATCATCAAAATATGACAAATATGACACCTCTGGCATTCGACACCATCAAACTTGACATCTTGACATTAAAACACTTGGCATTCAGGCACACTTGGTAAACACTTGGAACTTCTCTTTGGGTCTTTCATCATGTTACTAGTTTCGTAGTGATGTCCTGACAACAAGATTTAGAGAAGCAGTAGCGTATCATGATGATTGTCTTGTCTTGTCTTTTTGGCAGTCATGTTGCTAGTTCCTTGAGGATGTCCTGGTAATAGGATTTAGAGGAGCAACAACGTTTCATGACTTGTCTTTCTTGTCTTATTATGCTTATGGTTGGTTATGGAAAAAAGACTGGGGCAATTCCTCTCTTAGTATGAGTCATGATCATCCTTGTCTGTGACTACTTGTCTTATGTGATGGTATGAACTTGCATACCTTGATCTATGCCATATCATGGTGTTTGTTGGCCATTACAATAATCCACCCAATGATGATTAAGAGAAATAATTATTAAAGCCCTAGAGCAATATGTTGAAGGATTTGGTCTTTGCGCTAACATTCGTCTCCTTTTGTCTTGTCATCCCATCTTGTCCATCTCACGATGATATCTTGTGACATACAAAAAAATAAGTGCATACATGATCATACAAGCATTGTATTAGGTCCATACATACATCATCTATATCATCAAAACCATATACATTTCATCACATATTGCATCATATATATATAGTCATGCATTAACATAATCATAAACACGACATCCATTCAAATAAATGCACATCATCATCATCCATGGCATAGTATCATCATGACATATAAATAAACATCACATCCCCATGGTGTCACATCATAAATAATCATCATAAATGCATACATGACATGGCATATAAATAACATCATCATCATAGGAATCATAAATGTATAATTTACATTAGCATCACATAGTAATCATAATTGTATCATTATAATAATCATCACATAAACATACATCATAATGCATAAATCACATCACATCACATGAAACATATAGGCCACATCAAAACTGCATCATATATATCACCTCAAAAATGATGTCACAGGATAGAGTCATGAGATATCCCAAAAATAAGAGCTCATAGGCTCGATGGTAAAATATAAATGTCATGATAGAACAAGGGTTGGATTGAGATAATCACAATCTCAATGCTTTGGGTCTCCGTTGGACAACCCCTTGGTGTTTCACTCCACCACTCAACCTATAGGTCCTAAAAGTGAATAGGCACCCCTGGTCACTTGCCAACCCTGCTATCAATTCCAGTTTGCTGCTGCTAAACAATTCTTGGTGTTTATTTGCCAGTTTGCTGCCTCCAAAGAGTTCTTGGTGTCTTTCTCATTCACTCAATCTAGCCCTTATTTCTGATAAAGACTAGTAAGCCTCTAACTTCTTCCCAATTTGCATATAGGGGTGTACATGGATTTTGAAGGCTTTAGAGCAGTCACGGAAAGGTTCTTGCACAAGCTCAAAACTCCTTCCTTCCATCTCTTTCTTCATACCCTAGCTTAGGGTTTGGAGTGGCTACAAGAATTAGGCCTCTTCACACAAAGGAAAACTCTCCTCACTTCCTCCTTTCACCTTATCAAGCCAAGTCTGCTTTTGACACCTTATTCAAATCTGTAGCACAACAAATTTCCAGGTTCTTGGACTATTTTTTTTGTTCGTACTGATAATGTACCCTGTTCTTGCAAGAACTAGGGTTTTCCTTAACCTTTCCTTGGACTATTTTTTTTTGTTTCTAGCCTCCAGATGGAAAACCAAAGGCTCTACACTCGTTCCAACCTTGGTGAAGGCTTCTACAAACACTACGTGCACTCTACTCTGTTAGAAATTTTAACACCCCTGCCACGTATGGACAGTACAAAGAAAGTCTTTTCCCAACCGGGCACCTTTTGGTCTCGCCTAGGAAAATTCTTCAATCATGCTTTGAGAACTCCAAATGCTTCCTACCATTAATCTATGTACAAATGAGGAGCTTGGCCACATTCCTAATGAGTCCATGATTGCTGGGACAGGAAGAATGCGGCCTAAGTCTCCATTATTACCAGTTTCAAACAAAACATAAATAAAAGACAAACACCAAAGAATGTACAAGAACAATAAAAGAGATGGTTTTTCTAATTAAAATGCCACTAGTCTGATACCAAGAGCTTTCCCACACACTAAACAAATCAAAAAATATTTAACATGAATCCTCTGTTTTCTGTTTTCAACGCAAGAATAGAGAATCTTTAGTTTTCACATCAAAAAAACGTTGTTCTCTTTCTTTTCACATCAACTGCCATTCCAAAAACTTCCAAAAAACTTCCAACCCGCCCAAAATGTCGAGTTATTGCTTTTACAACCCGAAAAAAATAGTTAGGTTTTTCTGTTCGGGCTCTAAAGTGATTAAAATATGTCTGTTCGAAAACACACTGTGTTTTCCAGACATAGCCAAAATCTAAGGAAACGACCACACAATGATTCCTAATTTATTAAAATTTAAACTAAAGCTCTAAAAAGGTCCCCTTACACCTTATCAATGGTGTTTGAGACTTACAAAACAAAACAAAAAGATTAAAGAATAACTCTTCAAAATTTTCTTGTTTTTTTATGGTAGGTGCTCCTGCACCATTCTCCCCCTCTCAACACAAAGATGAAGAACTGGAAGGTGGTAGCAGTGTCAGGTCAATTCCAAGCTTCTTGAATTGATCCTCTTGTACCCATGTAGCCTCAGAGTCAGGTTTGCTCTTCCACTTGATAAGGTGCTCCATGTATACCTTATTCCTTGTTGCTTTCTTCACCCTGGACTCCAAGACCTTCTCTGCTTGAGCTTTCTCTTGACTTGGAAGGGGTATATTACTGATATCCTAAAAGATTTCCTGACTGTTCTGAAAGTCATCATTGACTGTACCCTTGTACCTGATCAAATCAGCAACATTGAAGACTGGAGATATACCCAAATCCGATGGAAGTTCCACCTTGTATGCATTCTTTCCATACTTAGCTATCACCTTGCATGGTCCTACCCGTTTCATTTGCAACTTGGTGGACATCCCCTTCTGCAATCTGTATTTTTTGAGGTGAACCATCACATAATCACCCACCTGGAACTGCACATCTCTTCTTGTCTCATCAACTTTATCCTTCAACTTTTGTGTTGCTGTTGTGATTGTCTTCTTAACTTGCTCATGTATCTCCTTCATGGTTTGAGTGAAGTATTATGCATGTCCACTCCTATTCTCCATTGTTCCAAGGTCTCTAAGCTCACAAACTCCTCTTGGGTGCATCCCATAGACAACTTCAAATGGGCTTTTCCCTGTAGTTCTGTTCACACTATCATTATATGCATATTCAGCTTGGGAAATCACCATATCCCAGGTCTGTCCATATTCTTTTGTCAAGCACCTCAATAGGTTACCTAACACTCTGTTAACCACCTCGGTTTGACCATCTGTCTGAGGATGGTAAGCTGATCCAAATGACAAATTAGTTCCCAATATGCTCCACAATGTTTTCCAAAAATGGCTCATGAACTTCACATCCCTGTCTGAAACAATGCTCAATGGCAATCCATGGATTCTCACAACTTCCCCGAAAAAGAGATGGGCAATATAACTTGCATCATGTGTAGTCTTGCAAGGAATAAAGTGACTCATCTTGCTAAATCTATCCACAACTACAAAAACACTGTCAAAACCAGATTTAGTCTTGGGAAGACCCACCACAAAATCCATGCTCACACACTCCCATGGTCTGTTTGGAATAGGCAAGGGCTTATATAACCCAGCATTGCTAGCTCCCCCTTTGGATTTCATGCAAACAACACACTGCTCTACATATTTTCTGACATCTCGTGCTAATTTAGGCTAGTAATAAAACCTTTGTACCGGCTCTAAAGTTTTGTTAATACCAAAGTGCCCACTAAGACTGCCATTGTGTTTTTCTTGGATCAGATTTTCCCTCATTGATCCTCTTGGGACACATAAAAAATTGCCCTTGAATAACAACCCATTTTGCAATGTATACTTAGCATATTGACTGTGAAAATGATTTGCAAAGTCTGAACATACCTTATAGGCTTCGGAAAAGTCTTCATCATCACCATAGAGATCTTTAAAACTTTCCAATCTAATGCTTTTCAGCTGTATCTCTTGGACTATCAACATCCTCCTGCTTAATGCATCTGCCACTTTGTTTTGCTGTCCCTTCTTGTGCTTAATGGTAAATGTGAAAGCTTGAATGTACTCCATCCATTTCAAGTGCCTATTGCTTAACTTCTCCTGGGTATTGATGTAACTGAGTGCCTAGTTATCCGTGAAGACTACAAACTCTTTGGGTAGCAAATAATGCCTCCATTTCCTAAGGGATTGCACTAAAGCATAAAGTTCCAGATCATAGGTGGAGTATTTTTGTTTAGCTTCATTGAGTTTTTCACTGAAGAAGGCTACAGGCCTACCTTCTTGACTAAGGACTCCTCCTACTGCTACTCCACTTGCATCACACTCAACTGTAAACAATTTATCAAAACTAGGCAATAACAAGATAGGTTGTGTTGCCACTTCTTTTTTCAACTTTTCAAACCCTTTATCAACTTCTAAAGTCCACTTAAACTTTGTTTTCTGACCACCCTTGATTGTATCTAACATTGGTGCACATATACCACTAAAATTCCTTATAAACTTCCTATAAAACTGAGCCAAACCATGAAAACTTCTTACCTCAGTTGCTGTGGTTGGTGTAGGCCAGTTTAGGATAGCTTCCACCTTACTTGGATCCACCTTCAACGTTCCTTGGGATACCACAAAGCCTAGATACACAAGCTCTTGTTTGAAGAACTCACACTTCTCGAGATTGATTGCCAGTTGTTCTTCTTGCAACCTTTTGAGTACCATCTCTACATGCTTCAAATGTTCTTCTACTGTCTTACTGAAAATCAGTATGTCATCCAAGTAAACTACCACAAAAATCCCTGTGAAATCTTTAAGCACCTCATTCATTAGTCTCATGAACGTGCTAGGGGCATTCGAGAGGCCAAATGGCATCACTTTCCACTCATACAAACCATCATTGGTCTTAAAAGCTGTCTTCCATTCATCACCTTCCTTAATTCTGATTTGGTGATACCCGCTCTTAAGATCTAGCTTAGTGTAAAATTTTGCACCTCCAAGGCAATCCAATAAATCTTCAATCCTAGGTATTGGAAATCTATACCTAATTTTGATTCTATTTATTGCTCTAGAATCAGTACAAAGTCTCCATTTACCTCCTTTTTTTGTTGCCAAAACAACTGGGACTGCACATGGACTAATACTCTTTTGAATCAGACCTTGATTCAGCAACTCTTCCACTTGTCTTGCCACCTCTTTGTTCTGCTCAGGGGCTGCTTTGTTAGGCAATGAGGCTCCAGGTATGAAGTCAATTTGATGACTTATTGCTCTCTTGGGTGGTAGAGTTGATGGTGTTCCATCACTCACTATGCTCTTGTATTTGTCAAGCAAGTTTTGGACTGCTGCTGGTAACGCTGTCCTTTCAGCCTTTCCCTCTTCTTTGGGCTGCATCATGATCACATACCCTTCATTCCCTTGGTGTAAATCCTTGATGAACTCCTTGCCACTGCTCAACATAATGTTTGGAACCTTAGATTTCCCTTCATCATCCTCAATCAACGATTGCAGCTTGAAAGTTTTCCCATCCTTCTTGAATTCTATGGTATTCTCCTTTCCATGATATACATCACCTCTATCATATTGCCATGGCTTGCCAAGAAGTAGATGGCATGCATCCATGGGCAGTACATCACAAATCAGCTTGTCTTTGTAGCCTCCAATCGAGAATTCCACTGTAACCTGATCATTCACTAAGACACTTTGCCCTTTATTCAACCATGTGACTTTGTAGGGATTGGCATGAGGTACCTTCTACAATTTTAACTTATTTACTGCCTCCTCAGAGATTATATTGTCTGTAGAACCAGAATGTACAATAACCTTGCATACCTTTCCCAATATCTTGCACCTTGCTCTAAACAAAGCTCTCCTTTGCTTGGGTTCTTCCTTGACCGGTTTTCTGATCAACACTCTATTAAACATTAGACTTTCACCTACTTTTGATTCTATATGACTGATCTCAGGTGTCTTTACACTCACGGTGTCCTCTTGTGCATAAGCTACTCTTTTCTCGTTGCTAGATGAAGCTTTCTCCGGGAATCTATAAGCTGGATGGCCTAGCTGATTACAGTTATAACATTTCATGGTGGCAAAGTAAGAGTTACTTCTGCCTGCTTCTCTTCCTCTATTAAATCCTCCTCTTGATGAGGTTTCACCTTCATGCTCAGTAAGCTTGGATTCACCTTGGCTTCTTTGGTCACCACCTCTTCCTTGGTAACCTCCACGCTGTCCTCTTTGATCTCTGCCTCTTCCTCCACCCTTAGAGGACTGATCATGCTTCCTTTTATTCCTTTCTTCAATCTTAACAGCCAGCTAATAGCATTGGTGGACTGTCTTGGGGCTGAGCAAAGCCATCTCTTCCTGTATATTCCACTTCAATCCATTTAGATACCTAGCCACTTTCAGGCTCTCATCTTCTGCCACATTTGATCTCAAACAAAGCTTCTAGAATTCTTCAGTGTAAGTGCTGACATCTTGATCTTTTTGTCTTAAACTCTGCCTCTTCTTGTGGAGTTGAATTTCATAGTCATCAGGCATATAGGCTTCTTTCACTTTAGCAACCATTCCTTTCTAGGTTGATATAGGCTGCTTACCTTCTTTCTCCCTTTCAGTCTGAACAAATTTCCACCAAGTTAATGCTGATCCTCTCAACCTTGATTCTGTAACCTTCACCTTTTGTGCTTCTGTAACTCCATCACATTCGAAGTGGTTTTCCATTCCTTCTATCCAGTCCATAACTAGGTCAGGTTCCATCTTTCCACTAAATAGTGGTATTCCTTCAAGTGCTTTTCCACTCAAAGCTTTTAATGCCTTCAAGAAAGGCTCCTCCTTCAAGATGGGGTCAGGTTCAGGGGTCTTATCTTCCTCTGCAACCTCTTCTTCTTTCGGAATTCTTCCTTCAAACTGTACACTCCTCACTACTACCTCAAGTTGAGCTATTCTTTCCCTCAACTGCTTATTCTCTTCTTCTTTCTCTTCAACCATCTTTGCCAGTTCTACATTGGTCACCATGGTGGAAGTATCACTTGACTCTATGTCTGACATGCAAGATTCCTTTCCCAAATCTTTAGCTGTGCTCTGATACCAATCTGATAGAATGAGGGTTGGATTGAGATAATCACAATCTCAATGCTTTGGGTCTCCGTTGGACAACCCCTTGGTGTTTCACTCCACCACTCAACCTATAGGTCCTAAAAGTGAATAGGCACCCCTGGTCACTTGCCAACCCTGCTATCAATTCTAGTTTGCTGCTGCTAAACAATTCTTGGTGTTTATTTGCAAGTTTGCTGCCTCCAAAGAGTTCTTGGTGTCTTTCTCATTCACTCAATCTAGCGCTTATTTCTGATAAAGACTAGTAAGCCTCTAACTTCTTCCCAATTTTCATACAGGGGTGTACATGGATTTTGAAGGCTTTAGAACAGTCACGGAAAGGTTCTTGCACAAGCTCAAAACTCCTTCCTTCCGTCTCTTTCTTCATACCCTAGCTTAGGGTTTGGAGTGGCTACAAGAATTAGGCCTCTTCACACAAAGGAAAACTCTCCTCACTTCCTCCTTTCACCTTATCAAGCCAAGTCTACTTCTGACACCTTATTCAAATCTGTAGCACAACAAATTTCCAGGTTCTTGGACTATTTTTTTGTTCGTATTGATAATGTACTATGTTCTTGCAAGAACTAGGGTTTTCCTTAACCTTTCCTTGGACTGTTTTTTTTTGTTTCTAGCCTCCAGATGGAAAACCAAAGGCTCTACACTCATTCCAACCTTGGTGAAGGCTTCTACAAACACTACACACTCTGCTCTGTCAGAAATTTTAACACCCTTGCCACGTATGGACAGTACAAAGAAAGTCTTTTCCCAGCCAGTCACCTTTTGGTCTCACCTAGGAAAAGTCTTCAAGCATGCTTTGAGAACTCCGGATGCTTCCTACCATTAATCTATGTACATATGAGGAGCTTTGCCACATTCCTAATGAGTCCATGATTGCTGGGACAGGAAGAATGCGGCCTAAGTCTCCATTATTACCAGTTTCAAACAAAACAGAAATAAAAGACAAACACCAAAGAATGTATAAGAACAATAAAAGCGATGGTTTTTATAATTAAAAAACCACTAGTCTAATACCAAGAGCTTTCCCACACAATAAAAAAATCAAAAAATATTTAACATGAATCCTCTGTTTGTTGTTTTCAACGCAAGAATAGAGAATCTTTAGTATTCACATCAAAAAAACGTTGTTCTCTTTCTTTTCACATCAACTGCCATTCCACAAACTTCCAAAAAACTTCCAACCCGCCCAAAATGTTGAGTTCTTGCTTTTACAACCCGAAACAATTCGTTAGGTTTTTCTATTCGGGCTCTAAAGTGATTAAAATATGTCTGTTCGAAAACACACTGTGTTTTGTAGACATAGCCAAAATCTAAGGAAACGACCACACAATGATTCCTAATTTATTAAAATTTAAAATAAAGCTCTAAAAAGGTCCCCTTACACCTTATCAATGGTGTTTGAGACTTACAAAACAAAACAAAAAGATTAAAGAACAACTCTTCAAAATTTTCTTGTTTTATTATGGTAGGTGCTCCTGCACCATGTCATAAGTGTCTGAAATGTCCTAATGAAAAATAATAATACATATGGCTATTCCGAGCTCTCCTCATCTCCTCGAGGAGAAGATCTAGGGGACCTATGCTCTATCAAGGGAACAAATTCCATCATAGTCACTGTTGTTGGAAAAACAAGGGCATTAAAATGAGAGGGGGGGTGATCAGTTGTCATAGAGATTTAAATTTATCCAACTAAACTTAACCTCAATCTCAGATCTAATGAATAAGAAATTAACCATAAGCAATTAACACATCAGAGAGACAAGAACACATATTTTTTTACTTGGAAACCCTATTTGGGGAAAAACCACAGTGGATGTTAGTCCACAAGATTATACTCTACTAAAAGTATAATGAGAAATAACAAGGGGAATGCACATGTATTTAGGCACACTACCTAGTGCTCACTGCTCAATTACAAAAGGGGCTCATTTCCCAACAAAGTTGGATTAAAAATCTAGAGGGTATGAACTGAAAAAATAGCTTCTGCTAAAGCCTGATTACAGTTCCAATTAGGCTCGACACTTCTTCACACTTCGCACAATCTTCTTCACACTTTGCTCAGTAATGATATTCACACATACACACATAGGAGCACATGAAGAATACACTCCACCGATCACACAATCGCTCTTATATATTTGCTATAGGAGATTTCACCACATCTTCATCGGCCAAGAAAAATAAAATATATTTGCAATGTCCTAGATTAACAACTAGATTTTTAATGCGAACCCACCAAGGTCAGACACAACATAATGGAGACCCAAATTAACATATCCAACACAAAAATACTTTAATTGATTCTTCCTCGAAGATCCACAACACGCTACCACCATCATGTCGGCCAAGAACAAGAAAAATTGAACATGCACAAAAATATCTTCAACCACGAGCACATAGATCAATGTGGATGTACCACAAAGATAGAGAATGAACTAGAGGCATCTAAGAACACCAAGAAACAATAGAGAAGCATCCACAACAACTTAGATAACTAGAATAATACAAACTTTGTTCAAGAGCACTGACAAAGACAACATAAATATTGTCAGACCACAACACACTCAAAACTTCACGTGGACCTCTAAAGCTTCTAGTAGATGATCTAGACATACTAAAAAATAAACCATTTGATCCACATCAACTAATCTTTAACGTACAGAAAAAAAAAAAACACCTTCATGACTTGCACAGTTCCACTGGGAATTTGAAACACTTTATTTTACAAATTTCTCAATATCCTCGACATATACAACAATTGATAAACCAAATGCTAATAGTGTTGAAATCAATGACAACCACATATCAGCAACACATCCACAACATCCAACAATCTCCAAAAATCTCCCCCTTTGGAATTGATGGCAACACATGATGTGAAAAGTACCATCAACCCAACACACTAACTTCTTCTGCACTTCATTTCTGAAAAGATTTGTTATGTTGCTATTCTCCCCCTAAGATATTTTTCACATTACTCTTCTCCCCCTTTGAAATCAATGGAAAAGGTAACCATGAACTTTCCATATGCTTTGAACCACATATCTGCACATCTGACTACTCCCCTTGAGTAGCAGCCACAAAGACATCAATCCGGGTCAGAATATAGCAATAAGGCTCACAGATTGATGGAAGTAAATGCATCATTTAGTTCTTATCAGGAGGGGTAATTACCCCTAACATTCCTCTCAGATACTCAAAAGTATCCTTCGAAAATGGCTTCATAAATATATCTGCAATCTATTCTTTCGTAGGCACATACTTCAGTCTGACTTCTTTTTCATTTACTTTTTCCCTTAGAAAGTGAAACTTGATTGATATATGTTTTTTTCTTAGAGTGCAGTATCAGATTCCTTGATATATTTATTGCACTTGAATTGTCACAGTATATTGCAATAGGCTTTTCATATATTACCCTAATATCTTTCAACATTTGTTTCATCCATATCACTTGAGTACAATTATTTGCAGCAACAATGTATTTTGCTTCTGCAGTGGATAGAGAAATGGAATTCTATTTTTTGCTTAACCAAGACACCAACTTCTTCCCTAGGAAGAAAGCACCACCACTAGTACTTTTCCTATCATCTACATCACTAGCCCAATCCACATCAATGTATGTACACAAAGTGAGATCATCATCCTTTGGATACCAAAGTCTAAAGTCAACTGTTCCTTTCAGATATCTAAAGATTCTTTTGACTGCAGTCACATGTGATTATTTTGGATCAGCTTGAAATCTAGCAACCATGCATACAACATTCATAATGTCTTGTTGAGTCTGAGTTAGATAGAGCAATCCACCAATCATTGACCTATACCTAGTTTGATTTGCCTTAGGAGAATCATCATTTTGTGTTGACTTACATCCAGTCACCATAGGGGTACCAACAGGTTTGGAGTCTTCCATTCCAAACTTCTTCAACAGTTCTCTCACATATTTGGACTGAGATATGAAAATTCCTTGGTCCAATTGTGTAATTTGTAATCCCAGAAAGAACTTCATTTCACCAATCATGCTCATCTCATTAGCAAATTTCATGCATAGATTATCATCTCCTCCAAAAATGATTTCATCAAAAAATACTTCTATGATTAACTTCTTATCATGATCTAATTTGAAGTATAAGTTACTATCTATAGCACCTTTAGTGAATCCAAGCTTCAGTAGATATTTGTCCAATCTAGCATACCAGGCTCTGGGGGCTTGTTTGAGTCCATATAGAGCTTTCTTCAATCTGCAAACCATATCTTCCTTATTTGTTAGCTGAAATTCTTCCGGCTGTTCAATGTACACTTCTTCTTCTAGTTCCCCATTTAGAAATGTAGACTTTACATCCATTTTATAAACTTTATAATTCTTGTAAGCAGCATAAGCAAGAAATAGTCTAACTGCTTCAATTCTAGCAACAGGGGCAAAATTTTCTTCAAAATCAATACCTTCCATTTGAAAGTACCCTTTGCATACCAGTCTTTCCTTATTCCAAACCACTTCACATTCTTCATTCAACTTGTTTTTGAATACCCACTTGGTACCACTCACATTTTTGTCTTTAGGCATGGGGACCAGTGTCCATGTCTCATTCTTTTCAATCTTTGCTAGCTCTTCCTTCATAGCTTCCAACTAGTGTTCATCTTGAAAGGATTTAGTGACACTCTTAGGTTCAATCTTGGAAATTCGACAATATTCTTCTACAATTTTTCTTCTAGTTTGCACTCCTTTGCTCTTATCTCCTATGATTTGACTTTTAGAGTGATTCAACTTTACATACCTTGGAGTCTTGGGACTTTCTCAAACTTTAGTGTCTTCTGAACTTTCTTCTACACTTGCACTTGTTTGTGCTTCTTGACTGACTTGGTTTACTGGAGCAACATGTGGTTGCTTCACCAAAACATATGGAACAATTTGAAGTAGATTCGGTGTCTTAAGTGTTTTTCCCTTGATTTGTGTCATCTTCATTTGAATCGTAACTGCAATGTATAGATGATTTGACAGAGTCCTCATCAACTTTGACATTTGCACTCTCAATAATCTTTCTCAGTCTTTTGTTATAGCACCAGAATTCCTTACTGTTGGTGGAGTAACCTAGGAAGATTCCTTCATCACTTCTAGCATCAAATTTTCCTATATCATCATCTCTCTTGATATAACATTTGCTTCCAAAGATCTTGAAGTACTTAATAGTAGGCTTGTGACCAAACCATAGTTCATAAGGGGTCTTACCGGAATTACCATTCATATTCACCTGATTCAAAGTATACACAACAGTACTTAACGCTTCACTCCAATACATCTGAGACACATTTCCTTCCATCATCATTGTTTTGGTAGCATCCAGAATATTTTTGTTCTTCCGTTTTGCAACTCCATTTTGTTGAGGGGTTATGGGAGCAGATAATTGTCTTTTAATTGCATGCTCTTCACAATAAGAGTTGAACTCCTTGGAGATGAATTCACCACCTTTGTCGGATCTTAGGCACTTAATTTTCAAACGTTTCTCATTTTCTGTCATATTATTAAAGTTGTTGAACTTATCTAATGCTTCACATTTTTCTCTCAAAAAGGAAACCCAAATCATTCTAGAGTAATCATCAATGACCAGCATAAAATATATTTCTCCATGAATACTTCAAACTCTAGAGGGACCACAAAGATCAGTATGTAATAGTTCCAACACATTATTTGAATGAAATTGTTTGCTTCGGAAGGAGACTCTATTTTTTTTACCCATATGAAATTCTTTGTAGATTCCATTAGCAGGCTTCACTAACCTAGGTAGATCTCTTATTGCTTGAGTAGTACTTATCTTGATGATGTTGTCAAAGTTTACATGACACAACCTCATATGCCACAACCAAATTTCATCTATTTGAGTAATTAAGCAACTTACACTAGCAGTATTCAAGTGAAAAAGATTACCTTTAGTTTGCACACCAGTAGAAATCATGTTTTCAGAACTCCCACATATCTTGCATTTTCCATTTTTGAACTGTAGATCATATCCTTTGTGTACCATTTTTCCAACACTTAACAAGTTGTGCTTTAGGCATTCAACATACAGGACATCATTAGTATTATCCTTACCACCAAGGCTAATAGAGCCTCTGCCACGAATCACACCAGCATTGTTGTCTCCAAATCTTACAACCCACCACCATCATATTTATCTAGACTCACAAACTTACTCTTATCACCAGTCATATGATGTAAGCATCCACTGTCAATGACCCACTCATCCTTTTCTTCAATTTAGGCTGCAAGAGCTTTCTCATATTTAGTGGATTCAATAGCCATAGGATTATCTTCAATGGTAGCAATGAAAGCCCAATCATCTTCTTTTGCATTGTCTTTATCAGACTCATCATCAGTCACTACTTCTTCAGCAAAGTAGCATTTCTTTTGGAATCTAGGTTTTCTAGGCTTAGATCTAGGAACTCTTTCAGGTTATTTTGATGCAAAATGACGTATTTTACTGTAGGAAAAACATTTAATAGGTAATACATCCTCATACTTACCTTTTCCTCCACCTTCTTGATTTGCAATTAGTGCTTCCAGTTCTTCTACCTCTCTTTCTTGGTCTTCAAGTTGTTTCAGTTCTTCATTGTAATTGGATATCATTCTGGAGCTTTCTCCTAGACTATATCTACGCTTGTTACTTTCAGATATATTAGCCTTAAAAGAAAATTCATTTTTTGGTGTGGATTCACCAAATTCACTTATTTCAAAAGCAGCAAGCTTGTTGATCAGCGTATCTCTTGTCATCTTTTTCACATATCTAAACTCTTCAATGGCATGAACCTTCATTTTGTAGGAGGGAGGAAAGGATCTGAGTATTTTGGCCACAATTTCATCCTCATCCATAGAACCACCGACACATGTAATTCCCATCACTATCTCATTTACTCTCTGCATAAAAGAAGTGATATTTTCATCTTCTCCCATCTTCAAATTCCCATATTTACCTTTCAAGCTATGTAGCCTAGCCATCTTCACATGTGCATCACCTTCATACAAAGTTTCTAGTTTTGTCCATATCTCATGAGTTTTCTGTAGACCTAATACATTAGCCATCTCCAAATCTGTCAGAGCACTCACCAATGCTTCCATGGCCCTAGTATTATTTTCAGCATCTTTGATCTCATCAGCAATGGAGGGACCATTCTTGGGAATAATATATTTATTTTTTGTAATCTTCTAGAAAGTATCACCAATGCACTATAGATGAAATTGCATCCTGACTTTCCACATGGAATAGTTAGTGCCATCAAATCTAGGATTGTCCTTCTTGAATGTTTCCATTCTGGATCACCTCAAGCTATTAAACTTCTTTAGATTAACCTGGATCTGATACCAATTGTTGGCAAAACAAGGGTAGATAACTGAGAGGGGGGGTGAATTAGTTGTCATAGAGATTTAAACTTATCCAACTAAACTTAACCTTAATCTTAGATCTGATGAATAAGCAATTAACCATAAGCAATTAACACATCAGAGAGACAAGAACACAAATATTTTTTTTACGTGGAAACCCTATTAGGGGAAAAACCATGGTGGATGTTAGTCCAAAAGATTATACTTTGCTAAAAGTATAATGAGAAATAACAAGGGGAATGCACATGCATTTAGGCACATTTCCTAGAGCTCACTGCTCAATTACAAAAGTGGCTCACTGCCCAACAAAGTTGGATTAAAAAATCTAGAGGGTATGAACTGAGAAAATAACTTCTACTAAAGCCTGATTATAGTTCCAATTAGGCTCAACACTTCTTCACACTTCACACAATCTTCTTCACACTTTGCTCAGTAATTATATTCACACATACACACATAGTAGCACATGAAGCATACATTCCATTGATCACACAATTGCTCTTATGTATCTGCTATAGGAGATTTCACCACATCTTCATCAACCAAGAAAAATAAAATATATTTGCAATGTCGGCCCAGATTAACAACTAGATTTTTAATGTGAATCCACCAAGGTCGGCCACAACATAGTGGAGACCCAAATTAACATCTCCAACACAAAAAGACTTTGATTTATTCTTCCTCAAACATCCAAAACACGCTACCACCATCATGTCAGCCAAGAATAAGAAAAACCAAACATGCACAAAAATATCTTCAACCATGAGCACACAGATCAATGTGGACATACCAAAAAGATAGAGAATGAAATAGATGCATCTAGGAACACCAAGAAATGACAGAGAAGAATCCACAACAACTTAAATAACCAAAATCATACAAACTTCATTCAAGAGCATTGACAAAGACAACAAAAATACTGTCAGACCACAACACACTCAAAACTTCACATAGACCTCTGAAGCTTCTGGTAGATGATCTAGACATACTAAAAAATAAACTATTTTATCCACATTAGCTAATCTTTAACATACAAAACCAAATGCCTTCATGACCTACATAGTTCCATTGGGAACCTGAAACACTTTCTTTTACAATTTTCTCAATATCCTCGACATATACAACAACTGATACACCAAATGCTAATAGTGTTGACATCAATGACAACCACATATCAGTAACACATCCACAACATCCATCAATCTCCAACAACTATAGCCTGTGCTTGGGAAGTCGAGGGATTTTCCACTGTGGCCTATGTCTGTGAAACTAATGGAGCCACTATTGATGACATCATCTCTGTGGTAACATGGGGTTGCACGAACATTGAAACTGACTGATCTACCACTGGAGGTTAGTTGTGCAATGACCTGTGCCCTGACTGAGTGGAACCATGACTATGACCTGACCTGTGACTTGAGGCATGCCTATGGGAGTGGCTAGACCTATGCCTTGATGACTATCTGGAGGAAGTAGATCCCCATGCACTGCTCTAACTCCTACTACTATTGTCACTCGTACTACAACTACCTGTCCTCATTTGTGTCCATATCAAGGTAGGATCTCACCTCTCGGGTGACACTGCCTACTCAAATAACAACTTGTATCATCCCAAATGGGTGCTAACCCTAGAAACTCTTGTGCCATATCCCCTAATGGTCTCATGCATAATCGTGCAAACTCTATGCACCACTAAGCCAACTCTTGCTAGCAGATCACTACCTAATCTCACTCTACTTTGACCACCTCCAACTCTTCCTACAAGGCACTCACTCATGTTGTGCTCTCATCCAACCTCCTCTATAGGTCTTCCACTCTCTTATCTGTAGTCATGTCATGTGGCAGTGGTGATATGGAAGGTGCATCCTCCTCCCCCTCTACCATCCTCCACCTCAGTAGCCACTCTGCCTCATCTATAGCATCATCGTCATCCCCGACATCATCCTCATCTCCTATGTCCTCCTCTCCTCTGACTCCCTCATCCCTCAGCATCTCAACTTCCATCTCCATCTCTTGTCTGACCTCCTCTACCACATGCGCCTCCTGTCTGGTCTCCTTCTCTACCACATGCTCCTCTTACCTTGGCTCCTCCTCTCTCTCCTCCTCCTCAGGTGCCTCAAGGATCGGTACCAAGGGCACTCGGTCTACATGTTGTCTCACCCTCCTGGCCTACCTCCCACCATCTCCTCCCCTCCTCTTCCTCCTTCCATCTCCCCCATCATCTCCGTCATCTCCATCTCTCCCTCCACCCTTGCCTCCATCTCTCCCTTAGCCTCTACCTCTCCCCCTATCTCTGGCTCTGTCTCCCTGATCACCTCACTGCACACGTGGTATGACTTATCTCCTATCAATGGGTGTTGGTCCATCTGGATCTATCAAAGGGACTGTCCTATGAGTCTGCCATCATAAACCATAATTTGTTGTGGTCCCTGGATCAACCACCCCTCCACTTCATACCCATTGCTATGCTACCAACCCATCTATCTGTTGCTTTGCAAATGACACTGCTATCGGTGAACCCCATCCAGAATCTCAGGATGACTTGGCATACTCAGCTATACCCATTGGAACACCTTGCTACTCATCAAACTACCGTAAAACCCTCTGTGGCAATTACATCTGTATGATGAGTTGACTCTACATAGTCCTGCCAATCAAATACTTGAACTTCCTACAAAAACTAAGATGATCAACCTCATCCTCTCACTGCCCGTAGTCCCTGTATGGCCTCTAGATGAAAGATACCATGGTGTCAATCCTGTGCCTCTAGTAGCCTGTCTCACCAAATTGGGTCTGCTACAAAGCACCCTCATAATAATATACATATGACATGCCATTTGCCAACTGTGGTCTCTATATCAGTGGACGGAAGACAATGACATGCTCCCATGCCTAGATCATCAAGAGCCTCGTCCTACAATCAATACTTTGTGCTCTCCTATAGGCAACCTCATGTAGCTGATGGTATAAAATCCCCAACAAGCAAGGTCCCCAGGCATACACGATCCTGTCCTATCTAATCCCGACAAGTACATCTCCCCAGCCAATGGGAAATCCATGTCCTCAACAGTCAGGAATTAGTACACCTCCAATCAATGTTGCCAATAGAGCATTGAATCACCCATAGTGCTCTGCCATGAACTCCTAGCGAATCTTATAGCCCTCAATCCCCAGCCCTGCGCCATGATCATGATAATAGGCTGTGAATGTCTGATACCGAAGATATGGGTCATACACTATCTGCTCTCCTCAGATCGACAGGTGAAGGATCCAATACACGTCCTCAAGGGTGACTGTAGCCTCCGCCGTCGGCAAGTGGAAGGAGCAGGTCTCAAAATGCTACTGCTCGTAAAGTGTAGTCAGAATTCCCCTATTTACTTGGATAATGGGAATATAGGTGACAAAGTAAAGTCCCAGTCGCATCTGTCACCATCTCTCCCTCTCCCACAACTAGTCTTGGAATCTGTAAGTCGATGGGCTACTCTCGCACATATAAATGGGCGCTAACAATCTCTGCACATGTCAAAACACACATCAACACCTTATTGAAAATCATCATTATCATTTATCTAACTCAAATGAATTCAAAATTTGAAATTAAACAAAGTTAGCCTTGGTCAAAGTCAAAGTTAAATGTGTCGCATTGACTTCATTTGCATCACAATAAGGTGTTTGCATCACTTTGTACTTCAATTGTGTCTTGATCTGGCGATTGTGTTGTTCCTGCTCGCGTTTGCATCATAGCAGAGCACTTGCATCACGATTTTTGGCACATGTGTCACTTTGTTCAAATGTGTCATTTAAGTTTACAAATGCGTCGCAATATTTCAAATGTGGTATTACATCCTTCAATTGTGGTGCGACTTGGAAAATGTGTCGTGGTTTTTTGCAAATATGTCACACTTTATTGCCCTGTCCTAATGACCTTGAACATTTGCTTCGCAATGCAGCAAATGCATCGAACGCGAATGCGAATGCAAATTATGCGCATGCATATGCATCGCGGCTCATTTGTTATTGAACCTAAAACCCTAAAAATGACACGAAAAAATGATGGAATGAAAAAGTTAGGGGTACATACCACTGGCTCTAAGCCCTTTGGCTGTGTATAGGTCTGCATGATCTCCCCATGATGCTCGGTCACTAGAATCACCATCTTCGCCAAAGTCTTCCTCGCTCTGAGCTCTCAAATTTACTAAGGTTAAAAGTGAAAATTAATTGACTTTTACCCCATTTTCAACCTATTTATAGGGTCAAAATAGCATTTGTCAAACCTTTTATTATAGGAGGCTCTTTTGACCATCTTTGAACACCTCTTTCGGCTGCTTTAATCTCCTTGAAATTTGAAACCATTTGTGCCATCACTTTTTTGGTCATCAAATTGACTTATCAGGACACTTTCCAAATTTTTATGTCCCCGGGCCAAAATTTGAAAATTTTCCTGAGGGGCATAGATACTCTGTACATTTGCTGGGGCATGACTGTGATTTATTTTCTTTGTCACAATACGACATGCTGCATTATGATAGAGAGGCAAAATGTAGACACATAAAAATGACCTAGGCCTGCAAGCTCTATTTTTCACCTTTTTCTTCCTAGCATAATTAAGACATTTTAATTATGTCCTTGGTCCACCTTCGACCATTAATTAAATAATTCATAATTATTTAATTAATTAATGTCTTTCTATTCTTCATGATTATTAAATAAATAAATTTTATTTATTTATTTAACACGTCACTAATTGTCTAATATCTTCCCATAATTAAATAAATTTCTTAATTTATTTAATTTTCTTTATTCATTATGTCTTCCTGATTATTAAATAAATAAATTTTGTTTATTTATTTAATATGTCACTAATTCTTAAAGTCTTCTTATACTTAATTAGATTCTTTAATTTGTTTAATTATTGGTCACCTTCTCTAATTAAATAATTATCTTTAATTATTTAATTATCTTATTTGACATTTCCCTCTTTTAGTAAATCATTTAAATAAATTATTTACTGTCATGTGGCCCCACCTTTTGAATTAAATTAATTTTTTAATTCAAAATAGTCTTTTCCTTTAGAAATCAATTAATTTCTATTATTATTTGATTTTTCCAACCACCTCTTTTTCTGTGCCAATCTTATCTCTTGTCACATGCATTGTCAACCCTTGATTTGATTTTCTAAAAATCAATCTTGTCCATTCATTTCAAATTTGACCTAATGTTGCAGTAACCCTAATTGTGGGTTGTCAAATTGAATCTTGTCCATTGATTCTAGGGAATTTGTCAACTTTTGATCTTGGCCATTCACTCAAAATTGCATTTTCTATAAAATGGCAATTTTGGTCTCATTTTGTCACCTCGTGCTATCTAGATCTTTTGAAATCTTGTCATCTCATACTCTTGCACTCTTGTCATTTTTTCAGAGGAATATTTACATTTCATTTGGAATAATTTAGACATAGTTTAGATGCTTACTAATTGCATTATAGCTTAGTATTGCATGTAATCACTCAAATCCTTCAACATTTGCATAGGGCTTGTCATTTTCATTAGATTGCTCACATCAAATCTAAGGGCAACATCACATTTGCAACAAATTGAGAAGGTATAATGGAAGTAAGCCATGGAGAATGAAGACATTTTTGGTGAGATCATTTCATTTTTTTTTCATTTTATTCCTTTGCACTTCATTATTGCTTTGGGTTTTTATGTTAATGCATTAATATGCTAACCCTAGGAAAATTCAAATAGTTACATTGTCCTCACTAAGTGATACCAATCCATAACAAGGGAAGAGAGTATTGAGAAAGCATGTGGCACCCTTTAGAGAGAGGTTGATGAGATGAATATAGAGTTAGAGGATGTGCAAATGAGTTCTCCCATGGACCTTAACCATCCTTGAGTGTCACAATTGATGAATGATGTCATAGCTACGAAGAAGAGGGAGACACCCTACCAGAGTAGATCATAACCCAAAGGGAGCATATATTAGGGTTGAGAGGGGAGCTGAGAGGACTACACACATCAATCTCAAGATTAGTTTCTCAATCTTAGTCTCACATGTCAATCTATCAACCTCCACACTCAGATATAGATCCACTAGTGTCAGAGGGCTCTAAAACCCATGCTCTAGGAGGATATATTAGATGCATTGTATAGACATTTATGATATAGACATTTATGATGTATATAGTCATATACAGGTATACAAACATCACATTTTGTTGTAGTGATGGTGCAACATGTACATTGAGAAATACATACATACATACATACATACATACACACACACACATATATGTGTATGTATATATATATGAGATTTTTATTTGACTATGACTTGTGTTCTGACATATACTTCTAATTTCATGTATGTTATGGATACATGTTAATGTATGATTGAATTAGATGCTATCATGATTTAATCAAACACATGTGAAACATATGATTAATCAAATATTATGATGATGTAATATGATATGATGATATTAATGTGCATGGAAATGAGAAAAATGAAACAAGCTAATTAATAAAGACATTGCATATATATAAAGAAATGATTAATCTGCTAATAAGATAAATTAAGATTATAAAATAAATTGACTAACAATGCATATAATTTAAAATATATGTAATCTTAATTCCCATTTAAATAAATTAACCATACATGTATGTATCAAACACAATGAACAAGACATGTGTTGATGAAGAAATATCATAACACAACATACTTTGATTCCATAAAAAGTTGAGTGTCATGCACATGAAACATAGAGAAATTATATAGATATTATTGATGCAAGTGCATGGTGTTGATTGGTTCTTTCAGTGGTGTACCATCCATGTCAGAAATTCCATAGGAACCAAAACCATAAATAGAGGTGATTACATATGGACCTAACCAATTAGGATTGAATTTCTCCTTTTGGTTGGGTGGTTCATTTACATTTCTCTGCTTCTCATAAAAAACAAGATCACTAATGTTGAAAGTATGAGAAATTACATTTTGATTGTAATGCTTTGATAAATATTTTTGATAAGATCAAAAATTCTCAAGGGCCTTTAATTGGTTCTCATTGAGTAACTCAAGTTGGTTCAAACATTCAATATGATAAGTGTCATCATCAATCAACCCTCTAAGGGAAAATCATAAAGATAAAATTTCAAACTCTAGGGACATAATAACATTGATACCATACAAGGGGTGACCCTTTGGTGAAATGGTGGGGCTTCTTGCCTGTAGAGCCAACAACCAAGGTTCAAACCTCGCGGGGTCGCTCTCTACCGTGTCAAAAATGGAGTTTGTTATTTACCCTCCTATTAAGGGGAGGCTCCTTGGTGAACTAGTGGGGCTTCTTGCCTGTAGTGCCAACAACCAAGGCCCAAACCTTAATATTTTTATAAGTGCCGGTATTGGCATGGTGTGATGGTTTAAAGGTGGCATTTTTTTTCTTGCCACCAAGGTTCAAACCCCATTGGGGTGGTATTGTTGAATGGATGTATTCCGGTTCATAGCTCTGGTCAAAAAGCGTTTACCCCTTGAATAATAATAAAAAAAAAACATTGATACCATACACAAGGTTGTACAAAGTAGTACCAATAGTTGTACAAACACTTGTGTGATAGGCCCACAATACATAAGTTAATTGAGTATTCCAATCTTTACCATTCTTATTAACTATCTTATGTAAAAATTTCTCAATTATCTTATTTGATGCTTCATCTTGACCATTGGATTGAGGATAATAATGTGTAGAGAATAAATGTTGAAAGTGAAATTTCTCCATGAATTGTTTCACCTCCTTCTTCTTAAATGACAGACCATTATTAGACACAAGGGTAAAAGGAAATCTAATGTGAGAAATTATGTTGTTTAAAATAAATTTGTAGATTGCTTCAACATTAGTAGATAGAAGAGGAATAGCTTCAACCCAATTCGTGAAGTAATATGTTTCTTTCATGATGAAGGTGTGTCCCTTAGAAGAATGAGAGAATATCTTTCTAATGACATCCAAACCCCATGTTTGAAATGGACAAGGAGGATTTTAATATTAATTTCTTGTGCAAGAGCTCAAATAAGAATGCTATGTTGTTGACATTGAGTACACTTCTTGACAAAGGAAAAGGAGTCTTGCTCCATCATTTGCTAATAGTATCCCATGTGTATCAGTTTGTGCACTAACTTACCAACAAATTCCCCCCCCCACAAGATGCAAAATGGGCTTCCTGAAGGGAAAGGGGTATCTTAGCCTTAGTAAGACATTGAAGAAGACTAGTGCAAGATCTGCGATAAATAATGTTAGATAGGATGATATAATGAGCTGAAAGCTTTCGTATCTAGACATGAGTATCATTATTTACATCATCAGTAAATTTTCTAGTTTTTAGATAGTTATATATGTGTGAATATCATTTTCCCTAGTCTATATATGAACACATAAGATTATCAAGTTTAGGTTTATCTGAGACAAAAAGAGAGTAGAGAATTTGGACCACAAAGTGATACACATGTGTACCATAGTTGGGACATAAAAGGGAAACAATACTTGCCATTGCATTTACTTGACATTTTCTCTCCTAGGAACATTTTCAATGGTATAGAAAGAGAAGCGACTAAGCAAGGATAAATTCAGATCTTGGTATTGATATAGCTTACACTACTTAGGTCAATGCATTCCCATGATTTGATTCACAATTAATTTAGAGTCACCATGAATATAGATATGTTTAATTTCAAAGGCTATCATGACACACAATCTAGTAATTAGGGCTTCATACTCGACGATATTATTTGTACAATGGAATTCTAATCAAAAGAAAAGAGGAATTGGATTTCCCTCAAGTGAAATTAGAACTAAACTTGCTCTAGATCCATTTTGACATCTTGATCCATCGAAATACTTTTCCCATATAGGTTCATGATTCAAAGTAAATAAATTTTCACTTGAGAACAAGTCTAGATTAGGGAATTCATTAAGTGAGGGAGATTTTTGAGTGACAAACTTAAGGTCAAACTCAAACAACAACATCACCATTTTTACTAGCCTTCCAAAGAGAGTAGCTCTAGAAAAAATCTCTTAAGAATATCACTTTTAACTATCGTCTCTTCACATAGAAGATAGTGCATTAGCTTCTATATTGCAAAGATTAAAGCAAGACATTGGTTTTCCATCACAGAGAAGTGAGTTTCATAATTGAATAGATTGCTATTTCTTTACCATCATCATGTTGAAATAGTAAAGCTACTAAAGAATGAGGTTATGCTAAAATATGCAATAGAAAGGGTCTATTTTGCATATTTGGCATTAGGATGGGTGGGTTAGAAAATTATCTTTTGATAGACTTAAAATCCTGTTGACACTCATCATTCCACAAAAAGTAGACACCTTTCTTCAATAAGAAAGTGAATGGAAGGGTATGGTCAACCAATTGAGATATGAGTCTATAAATTTCTTGAATCTTCCCTTGAAAACCAAAAATTTGAGAGATGTTCTTAGGTGGAGGCATGCTAATGATAACATTGATCTTATTTGTATTGACTTCAATTCCATGATGAGATACAATAAACACCAATAGTTTGTTAGAATCTATGTTGAAGACACATTTAAGAGGATTTAATCTCATTTTATAGATTCAAAGCCTTCCAAAGATAAGATGAAGATTTTTAATGTGATCTTAACGAGCTATGGACTTAGCCAAGATGTCGCCAACATAATCTTATAACATTTTATGAATAAAATCATGAAATATCAATAATCACACATTGATAGGTTTCTCTAGATTTTTTCAACCCAAATAACATGACTACATATAAAAAGCTACCCTAGGGGGTTGTAAAATCCTTCTTGTACTAATATTGTAGATTAATATGAATTTGGTTGTATTTTGAGAATTCATCCATAAAGGAAAGTAAGGCATGGCCTACAATAAAATCAATAATCATATCGATATTTGGTAATGGAAAATCATCTTTAAGAGAAGCCTTATTAAAATCATGAAATTCAATGCAAACATGGATATGGCCATCGGGTTTACTAATGACAACAATATTTGAGGTCCAAGATGAGTAGTCAATGGGACAGATAAAACCAAAATTTAGGAGCTTTTTTATCTCTATCTTAACTAACAAGGAAGCCTTGACATTCATTTTATGAATGTTTTGCTTGACAGGCTTGGCATAGCGACATATAATGATAATATGCACTATAGAAAATTCATCAATATTGGGCATATCCTCATATGAACAAGCAAAGACATATGGATAGTGATATAGGAGACTAGAATATGATTTAGATTCTTTTGAAGAAAGAAATTTTCCAATATTAATTACCTTTTTAGAAGATTTTGGATCCATGAGGACATTAGAAGAATCTCCCTTAAGGAGAGTACTATGGTCTTTAGGATGTGCTATATACATGTTATTATCATTATAAGATAAAAAATATTTCTCATTAACACTCCTAACAAACTCTCCAAAGTATGCTTGACTATTCAAGCAATATGGGAATCAATACTTATGGTGATGAGAAGGAAGATCAAAATAAACACCCAAGAATTCTTCTAGAATTCATCTAAAGAGGAAAAAAAAAGAGGAACTTCATTAGAGTTTATTTCACTTTCTATATATTTTGGATGAATATGTTTAAGAGGAAGAATCTCAATATAAATCATTATAACATTCAACCATGTTTTTTCCTTAGATATTGTGGGGTGGTATCTGATTCCAGTCTTAGGGCCATGCGAATCAGTTTCTAAAGGGAATTGAATACCTTTTTCATCACATCCACAATATTTACCACCATAATTGAATTTAGAAATAATATCAAATTGTATCCCATAATGTGATTGCAACTCCAGAGAAGTAGGAGGACTAGTATAAAGGGCATAATTAATATTATAAGTATCACCCTTCTTAATGAAGGCATAGTTATCTATTTTAGCAAAGGAAAATGATATTTTTAGAATATTTAACCAAATTGGGTCTACTGTGTATTCTCTTATATAAGATTTAGTGAAGGCTAAAGAACCCCAATCATCACCTAAACATGCATTCAGTTTAAGAGAAGAATTATAAAGGGTAGACTTAGGGATTTATTCTATAAGAGGAGCTTGTTTGGGGACATTCTTCTCAAGGGTATCTTTTTCAAGACATACCATAGGAGTAGATGTTGACACATTAAAAGATAATGGTGGAATATAATTTTGAAATGTAGGCGTAACCAAAGCATGAATAGGTGTTGTCATTGTACACAAATGAATAGCATCAGGGTTAGCCTTGATCATAACTACCCAATTGTTAACAAAAAACTTAATGAAACCATGAAGGGTAGATGTGACCATTCTTAAAGTATGAATCCAAGGTCTACCCAAGAGAATATTATACAGTAAGGTTCTTGGCATAACATACACCATGGTAGGAATGATAATTGATCCTATCTTTAAGGGAAAAATAATAGTGCCCAGAGCTCATCAACCAATGTTATCAAAACCATGAATAGATAAAGAAGATGCAACAAGAGAAATTGAATCAAGTTTAACTTTAGGTAATATATCGAGACTATAAATATTGAGTCCAAAATCAATATCAATGAGCGTTTACCTAATGTCGATGTTATTAATATAAAAAATTATCATCAATGAATCTACATGGTTTCACACTTTTGGAGATAGGATTTCATATGGATAAAATGTAATATTTGGAAAATCCACTCAAATATGATCTATCAACACATTCACATTCATCAATGTAGTAGAAGAAGGAAAATAATCTTTTGAAGAGCTTCCTGAAGCATACCTTGATAAGTTATGGTAGTCTAAAGAAAACCCCAAAGTGAGATCTTAGTGAGAGTAACACAAAATTTCTCAATAAGATCATACTCACTTTTGTAGACACCTGAAATTGTCCTAACTAGCAAACAACACTAACTTTCACCCATATTTCCTAAATGATTAAATAATACATTATTATTTAATTATTATCAAATTATATATTCATCTATTAATTAAGTGATTTAACATTATTTAATTAAATCATCCTCAAATCATCAATTACATCAAAAACCCTAATTTCCTCTATTAATTGAATAATATTTACATTATTTAATTAATTCACTTTTTCATCATTTTTGACTAATTAAATAAATTTCATTTATTTAATAAAGTCCTAATCTATTTTTTTTTTAAAGCAAAAGTGGAAATCCACTATAATTATATTAATAGTAAATATTAGTTTAAAAAAACCCTAGTTTAGGCGACCACACTAGCGGGAAAGAACCAGAAAGAAAACCCCCAACTATAGCTCAAGTAACAGACTGACTCTTTACATAAAAGACCAAATTACAAAGACCTCCAAATTTCTTTTACATCATACAAAATTCGCCCGAAAAACACCCATTACATTGTCGACCTAGTTATATAACAAACTACTATTGAAATCCCAATTACAATTAGAAATCCCCATTACATAAGAAAATCCACTATTGCTGACCCAATTACATTAACAAACCCAAAACCCTTTACAAGTTACATAAAATTAACATTTTTCCAAAAAATAGCAATTCCAGTACCTAGTTGATCAAAATGAAGTAGACTTGTTTCTTGCCCTTGGTGGACCATTTACAAGCTTTCTTCTTTCATTAGTTGTTTTTTTTTGGAGACATAATCATAGGATGGCACTGATTTATTTATGTCAAGAACATAACAGTAACAAAACTTTCCCTTTGCAGCTTGAGGAACATTGGAAAATTGTAGATCATGAACGCATGTATGATTTCTCAAGAAAGAAATTGCATGATACTTTCTCTTGAACTCATCTATTTCCTCCATGGAAAATGCAGACTTGTACTTGTTGAGAGCTTGATATAAATGAGCAGAGGTGTCATGCATTGTTGATAAAAGAATACCTTGAAATTTCTTTGCATATCTCTTTTTGTAAAAGATGAAATGCCTTGGGAATAAACCTCCCACTAGACCATCACCCTGGGTGAAAACATATTATTGAACACTGCGAAGTAAAGCATCATCTTCCAAATAGGAGCTAATAAACAACTTATTAGCTATGCACTTTAGAACATTGTAATTTTGAACCAAATCCAAAATGTTTGAAAATAAAATAGATAGAAGATTATCTGGAAAAATGATCCTCTGCAAATCTGTATGCAATAACTCATCACCTATGATGAATTTTATGCAATTCAACACAAATTTACATTTAACTTTAAACACACTTTGTAGTTCTTCTTTCTCAATGCAAGATGAGAAAGGTTCTTCCCATGGCTTGATTAAAACTAGCACCTTGAAGTTTTGTGCTCGAAACTCTTTAAATCCCATTAATTCAATCTTAGCCAAAAACGTTGAACAGTGAAAATAAAGCAAGTCGGCAAAGTTGCAAGCTCACTGAAATAATGAACAGTGAAAACAAAGCAAGTCGACAAGGATTTTAAAGCCAAACTTAACATGCTTTTAATGACCTTTTTTGATAATGCATTCTTGCAAGGATAACATGCTTGGGTACTCTCGAGTTTTAAAACAACTAATATTAATAGTGAGAGCATATTTATATAATGCCAGCTTTGTACCATAGCAGCTTGAAAAAGTTTAACTTTGGCTATCTGAAAAAGCCAAACACATTAAGAGTATCTTTGGGTCTCACAAACTTGAAATCAAAGATAGCAAAGTACTTGCCATTCAAATTTGGAGATTATAACCAAGCGTGTTGTCCTTACAAGAGCTGCCATGAATTTCTTAATAGATATGCACTATACAAATTTCCCAATTCAAATGTGTGAAAGAAGTACTTAGGTGCCATGATATCCTGCTTAACACATATGTTTACCTTAACCAATACAAATCAAGAACTGCAAAAAATTTCCAAAAAGATATGCTCTGTACATAATTCCCAATTCATATGTGTGGGTAATGTACTTAGATGCCATGATTACCTATATCTTGTAGTCTTCATAATGAAACATTAGAAACACATGGTGAAATAAAATCATGATTCTATAATATGACATTGCCATATGATGATATATCCATACATCAAAAAATGCAGGAATAAAGAATCTTAAAAACCAACAGATTGCCCAAACAAATAAGCTTTGAAATTTCATCTACATGACCTTAACATCTTGTTCAATTAAGTATAACAGTTGAGGAAATGTATTTAAATCATTTAAGTCATGAATTTCCCTAATCTCTGTTTTATCACTTCCCAGGCTAGCTAGGAAATCTACTACTCTGTTCTCTTCTCTGTAAATATGCGAAATAACTGAAGACTTAAGCTTATCTAGAAGTGACCAAACTTTATTTAGCACATAATTCAAATTCTAGTTTTGAACTTTCCTTGCCCTACTTGCATTAATAATTATTAATGAATCCCCTTCTATATGAATCTTTGAGAAACCCATCTGAATTGCCAATTCCAAACCTAATAAAAGAGCTTGTTCCTTTGCATAATTATTTGTGCCAATTTGCAAATGAAAAGAAGCTACTAGTACTACCTCTGATGCATTTCTAATACAAACTCTTGCCCTAGATAAGCCTGGATTACCTTTGGATGCCCCGTCAAAATTCAGTTTTACAAAATCCTTTTGAGGAGGGGTCCATTTGATTGATGTTCTATCAACCTTTTTGTTGACATTCTTAAGAAGACTTCCATCAAAAGGAAATTTGATGTGATTCCATTCTTTTAGAATAGAACTATCCCAACTCATAAAAGATGAAATAATAAGTTTCTCTCTTTGAACACACGAGTTGACCCCCTCTGATATTGCCTTTTCTATTTTCAAGAGAACTAGATCCATTGAGGATTTAGTTTTCCTAGAGATTCTCATGTTTCGTTCCCACCAAATATTCCAAATTACAAGAGCCGAAATGATGAACCAAATACATACAAAAAAGAGGACTGATACAAAACAAGCCAGGCTTGGAAAAGATCCCATATGGAGTTTGGTAATGAGATGGAAAGGTGAAGCTTGCTTTTAATAAAGTACCAACATTAATTAACTACAATGCATTGCATAAACAGATGATCGATTGTTTCAAATTCCACTTCATATAATGGGCACTTAAAAGGATCAACAATCTTCAATTTAACTAGACGATCACTAGTTAGAATTCCTTTTTGCAAGGCAAGCCATGCAAAAGTACCCACTTTTGGAAGAACTTTATTGTTCCAACAAAAGGAAAATGCACGTTGAGGTTCATAAGAAAATTTAGATTGTGCTAATACTGCATATCCTTCCCTTACTGAATATAAGCCTACTTTTGATGCTAACCAGACTATTCTATCTAGTTTTGAAGATAAGTAGGTTGTTCTATCATTCAAAATCTTACTTAAAAGATTAAATTGTTGATTTGTTAATAGTCTAGATGGGGGTGTTTTCCAAGTTACTTTACCCAATAATGGGTTTGAATTATAGATATAATCAACAAGACTTTCACCCCACTCAACATAAAATAACACTTATCTCTTGAAGGTCTTGATTAGCCAACAACGAGGGTTTCCCATTCCATGAGTCTGCCCAGAATTTAACACTTCTCCCATCATTTACTTCCCATGATAAGTATCTTGTAATGAGGTTCTTATAATGAAGTTCCAAATAGCCAATTGCTTTGGTGGGTTTTCCATTGTAAATATTCTCATTGGGTTTTCATTATCTAGATATTTAGATTACAATTTTTTTGACCATTTGGAATTTGGATTAGTGTACATTTTCCATGCGAGTTTAGCTCCAAATGCTTTGTTTCTCCAATTAAGATTTTGAATATCTCCCCCACCTTGCTTTTTTCCTTTTACCAAACCTTCTAAAGAAATTAGTGGTATCTTTTTTCTATCATCAATATTTCCTTTCCATAGAAATGATCTTATTATCTTCTCAATTTTAGTGATAATAGAAGCAGGAGCTTTTAGGACTACTAAGGAGTAATTGGGAATTGAAGATAAGACTGATTTAATTAAAAGAATTCTTCCTACCAGTGACAACCACCTAGCTTTCCAAATAATAATTTTGGACTTTAATCTTTCAATGATCTTATCCCAATAAAAGGCTTTGTTTGACCCTTTGAAGAAAGGTATACCCAAATAGGAACATGGCAATTCTGCCTCTTGAAAACCTATTATGTTGACTATTTTCTTCTTCAAAACTTCAAAAGTATTTAAGATATAAAATTTAGACTTAGCTACATTTATCTTCTATCCAGAAGCTGAAGAATATTTGTCTAGGACTTCTTTTACTTGCTTAGCTTCCGATACTAATGATTTATTAAATAATAGAGTATCATTGGCGAAAAGAGAATATGTTATTGAGATTGATGTATTTGGAATTTGCACACCTTGCCAAAGATTCTAATTATTCCTTAAAAGAATGTATCTGCTCAAAGCTTCAACCATGATTATAAACAGGAAAGTAGAAAGGGGATCCCCTTGCCTAACACCTTGTGTGGAGCTGAAAAAGACAATTGGGTTCCCATTTATTATTACTGAAAAATTTAGCCCCAGAAAGACATGACATTATCCACCTTCGCCATTGAGAACATAAACAAAATTTTGACAAGACCTTATTAAGAAACTGTCAATTTACCTTATCGTAAGCCTTCATCATGTCTAATTTAATAGTGAAAGAAAAAATATTTGATGTTGTTATTGTATGCAATACTTCATGTGCTACAATTGCACCTTCATGAGTTTCCCTCCCCGGTACAAAACCTCCTTGTTCCTGAGAAATTATTTTAGGTATAAGAGGTTGTAATCTCAAATAGATTGGTTTTGTAAATATTTTATAGATTGTATTGCACAAAGAGATTGGTCTAAATTTAGCAAATGTTTTGGGCTCTTTGATTTTAGGGAGAATTTCTATGTTAGTTACATTAAATTGCTTGAACATGATTCTCATTCTCCTAGATTCTTCAAGTGCCCAAAATAGCTCAAAAATTATGAATTCCCAACATTTCTAAAAAAATAAAGCCGTGTAACCATCTGGTCCAGGAGCTTTTTCTGGTGGAAGCGAGAAGAATACATATCTCAATTCCTCCAAGGTGAATGGTCTCATCAATAGATTATTGTCCTAATTATTGATTAGATGAGGAACTGTGGCTAGAAGATCACTTTCATTATTGATTTTGTTTACATCAACTAATTGAGGGGTAGAAAGAAGCTCTAATAAGAATTTAATGCCTTCATTATTGATATCTTCTTCCTTTGTTAACTAGTTTCCTGAGGCCAATTCTTGAATTGCTTGAATTGATTTAGATGCCTTTTTGATTTGTGCAGAAGCATGAATTTTTTTTGTGTTGCAGTCACCCTCCCTTAACTAGATTGCACATAATTCTTCCCATTCTTCTTGTAGTGACTCTTGTTTATCATACAAATCAACATTCATACCATTTTGAATTATATAGTCATGAACAACTGTAAGCTCTTAAACACTAAATCCTTTTGTTGAAAAATATTTTTGAAAACTTGCTTATTCCAAATCTTTATTTGATGCTTTATATGAACCAATTTATTGTAAAATTGGAACATTTTAGTCCCTTCCTCATATGGGGAATTCACCCACCATTGCTTGAGAAGATCTACAAGCTGGAGATGTCTAAACCACATACCTTCAAATTTGAATGGGGATTTTATCCTTGAAATGGTTATGTCTGAGATGTCTAAACTGATTGCATAATGATCAAAGCATGGATATGGCAATATATTTGATTTTAACTTAGGTGGTGAGATGAACCAATTAGGCGAGACCAGGAATCTATCTATCCTTTCTGCTATTTGCAAGAAATATTTTCTTTTGTTAGTCCAAGTAAACTTTCCAGATTTTGGTTGAATGTCCCTTAAAGCATTTGTGAGAATGAAATGACTAAAATCAACCATTACCCTAGGCGAAGGGATAATTCCAACACTTTTTCTTCCAATGAAGTTATTGCATTAAAATCTCCTACAATGATAAGATTATCATTATGGATTACACCAATTTTCCTAGAGATTTCATCCCACAAGTTTTTCTTGTCTAATGTAGAAGTAGGTCCATAAATATTTATTAGCCAAAAAATGGAGATGGAATTTTGTTACTTCTACAAGTTTCTGTGAGTTTTCATTTCTATGAGATTTGACATGTACTAACTTTGGATTCCATAACACTAATAACCCACCTGAAGCTCCTTGGGCTGGGGAGTGTGTGAAATCCCATCTCTGCCATTTTTTTTATTGATGATTCAAAAACTTCCATTGAGGTCTTGGTTTCTTGAAGAAGAAGAATGTCTGCTCCACAAGGATCTATTATTTTCTTGATTCGAGCATGCTTGTCAGGGGCATTAATGCCCATAACATTCCATGAAAGGATCCTCATTGACCCTGAGGAGAGTAGCAAGCTCTCCTCAGTTTCTTGTTTGTTTGTTGCACCCATGCTTCTATCTACTCCTGCATTTTAGTGAAGTTTTATTTTCTTCCCCCCTTTCTTGATGATTTCTTCACTATAGGATGTAATGGAGACTAAGAAAACATTGAATAATTAGTAATTGGAATTTTCCCCACTTCACCCTTTTCCTGATCCTCTAATAAAATTGCTTGGGTTGATTTCAATGTTTGTGAATTTTCCTGAGGATGTTGAATTCCTTCTTTATCTGAGCATTGATATTCCAACAACAAGTTTGCAACCTTGTGATCATTAGAGACAGATTCCTGAACCTCAAAAGACTTTCACAGAGAATGAATGAATTGCATACCACCTTCCCATAAACCTTCATCAACTACAATTTCATCAAATATATCTGAGCCAACTGAAAACAACACCTTTTCAGCTAAAAGCTGAAGCTCAATATCCAAAGGATAACTAGTTGTGGATAGTGTCAGACACTCATTATGATTAGAACGTATACTTTCACTACTGTTCAAATGATACTTTTGTGTATTATCTTTGAGTGAGCAAGAAGAAAGATAATCATTTATGCCTTGAAACATTAGCTTCTTGACTATGTCTGATGCCTAATTCTCTTAAGGTAACTTTTCCATGGGAGAGTATAAGTTAAGGGAAAGGCTAGAGACAACTTGCATTAAGTTCCATATGTTATTTGGAACTTTCAAATTCATTATGACCTTTTTTTTCTTGATGGATTTGCATAGATCTTCAATTCCTTAGTTTCCTTTACCCGCTTTCTCTTATGGGGAGTATACTCAGGTTTGTTTTTCAATCTAATTACTAATGCTAGGGGAATCTTAGCGACAAATGGATTGCTCATTTTGATTACATTTTTCCAGATCATCCATTCTTTTTGCATTAAATAGATGAGCAGATTGAGGAGGCCTATTTTCAATTGAACACTAAGAATGAGAGTGGCCAAAGGTGTGACAAAGCAAGAAAGTGGATTCCATGGATTCAAAGATAATTTGTTGATGCCACTTTCCAATTTTTGAAATTAATAATATTTGATTTGGGAATTTTTTTTCCACTTCCATTAAAACACATGTTCTAATGGTTTTGAGGAATTTTTAAAGAAATGTTTATCATGCATAAGAAAGATTCCTATTTGATTTGTTAATGATTCAATTATCCTCAATTCTCTGTATTCTAATGGAAGAGTGGGCATTTGAAACTAGAATGGGAAAAATTTGAAAGAGGCATCTTGAGGTTTAAAATTTGGAATCTAAGGTTGAATGCTTAGACTTGAACCTTGATATACCCAAGATTTAATTCTAAAAACAAAATATTTGCCTTTTTTATTATCAAATATGACAAAAAAAATACCCTGCTCTTTATCCAAATAAAAAACTTGTTGCATGCTTTCCCAATCTGCATAAAGTAAATCTTTTAAATCATTTAATGACATTGAGATTCCAAAAATTACAAATTATGGCCTTGTCCCAAAGATCTTGGATTTGTGGATGAAGCATATCCTCTAGAAACATAATTTTAATTACATTATCTCCCTCTACATGGTGAGTATATGTCTTTTGTTTAGTGGAAGGAAAACAAGTTTGTTCTTTCTACAACCTGGGCTCTTTGGGCCTCCAAATTTTTTTCAAACCCCCTTTATTTCTCGAGCTCTTTCTCTTCTTATTCCTTGATTTTTTCTTCGCCGATACCTTTTTATGAACTTAAGATTGAGGGTGGACTCCATCTATAGAGAGATTTTGGAATGAAGGGAGCACCTTTGCTTTGTCAGTTTGGAACATTCGAGGTTTTGTGAAAGGCTCTATCCTTAAGAGCCACCTTTGAAAACCCTCGATGAATTTGTGAACTACTAGGGTTTTCTTTTGTCGTACCTATCTTCGCATTTCAGCCAAATCCCTTATTTTTCTCCTTAGCATGGGACGACTGCAAAACCTTAAACCGATTGTCTGTATGCCTTGAGGGTATTCCATTGTGTGGTGAGATAAAGTCTGCTTTGACTTCATTAAATGACCATTGAAGGAAGGCCAAATCTTTCTTTGGAGCCCTAGCTTGAAAATCCCTATTATGCAATTTGTCCCCATGAAAAATATCTACAATTTGTTGGCCATTCCTGTTCAAAACCCTATGAGGAGGCACTAGATGCCAATTGGGATGCACAAATTGGTGCCTACCCCTTTGAGCAGAGTACTTAGAAGATGTGGATGCATGATACCTTTCTAGGTCACCCGTTGGACCTTGAGCTCAAGAAAGCTAGTTCCTCTGCAAGTTTCTAGTATGAGGATGGTGAAATCTATCATTTTCTACAGTATAGCCGTTAGGCTGCCCTGGTCACTTAGTAGCCATTTAATTTAGAATTTTTTTTTTCTTCCTTAGTCCTAATCTAACTTTATTCCTCTTCATTAATTAAATAATTCCAATTAAGTCACTAATTTACCTCATTCCCCTAAATCAATTGAATTATTAAAACTTAATATTTTAATTAAATCACTTTCTCATGAACTTGAATAATTAAATAAATTCTTCAAAACATCATCAAAAGGGTCAAATCAAACAAATACAACTTTGTTTGCAAAATTCAAACATGATTTGCACATTCAACTCAAAAAGATTAATTAATTAATTAAATTAATTAATTATCCTCACCCACTTTCATGATTGAGCAAATTACGATCCTATGATTGCTCGATTTGTAAGGCTGACTGATCCATCTATTCCTAATTAATCAATCTATTCTTCAATTCTATAGATTATTCAATCTATTTCCTTAATCCCACTAAACATTCAAATTGATTTCTTTAATCACATGATTATGTAATCAAAATACATTGATTATTCTCATCTAAATCCTCTCAATAGTTTTCAACTGTTGATTAGGATATTCTACTATGCAATCTCAAGAGTTCATTTTGAAACACAAATTCTATATAACAGCCTCATTTCTTCTAAAAAATGATCAAAGAATCAACATCATTTGCACAAAAAACTAATGAAAAAATAACAATCGACCTTTTGAAGCTTTACACATATATTTGATCAACGACATTGCACGTTCTTGAAGCTTTTGCTATGCACAATGGAGGCTCCACATTGATAAGAACAATCCAATATCTTTGCGAACTCACTCTGAAACGTGATGGTAACACTAATTTTATGAATCCATGTTATGTTTTCTCTTTTGATTTTGTTTCTTGAAATCATTTATTTTGTAGTTTTATTTCATGAGTAATGGGAATGAATCATAACTTTTTGTTTGAATTACATTAGTTTCCATTCATTGATTTGATCTTATTTTCATCTCCCAGTTTCCCTGTTACACATTCTGGCATGCCTAGTGGGACCACGGTCCTTAGCACTAATTTTTTATGAGCAAATTTTGAAGTTGCAGGTTCTAGAAACGTACTGGAAAAGTTTTCACGCATAGGCTACATGATTTTTTTACAGTCAACCTATTGTTTTTACTACAATCACACTTTTCCTAATCACATTTGTCATTTTTGACACTTTTTCTAAAATGACAAGGGCACACTTGAGTTTTTCAACGGATTCTGCTTAAAAAACAGAAGCCACTTTTGACTTTTCTAGCCTCACTTGCTTTTGACAAGGCCACTTTTGCTCAAAATTTTGCTTTCACTCTATTAAATTTTTGTCTGAAAGTTGCAAATTAGTTTTCAATTTCTAACATCAAATTTTGCTTGGTTTAGATTTTTTAATGGTGGTAATGTCATTTATGCAGCCCTTGTAGGATATGGAATAGGTTACATGAAGCAAATAACTAACACATTTATTGCAAAGAAGGAAAACAGTCGATATTTTCAAATTTTCAGAAGCTTTTAGATTAAGAAATTTTAATTTGGTGTTATAAAAAGAACCCCACAAACCAAATGCTTTCAATTGGTTCTCTTAAATTAATTTTTCAAAGCTTTCTAGCCTAGCAAAAACTTCATTTTGGTGCTTAAAAAGAGTTTTTCAAAGCTTTCTAGCTTAGTAAATTCTCTCAATTGGTGCTATAAAAAGAACCCCACAAACCAAATGATTTCAATTGGTGCTCTAAAATTAATTTTTCATAGTTTTCTAGCTTAGTAAAACTTCATTTTGGTGCTATTAAAAAGAACCCCAAAAATCCGCACGCTTTCATTTTGGTGCTCTAAAAATGATTTTCCAAAGCTTTCTAGTTTAGAACAAACAATTCCTTTTTGTGCTCTAAAAAAAAATGTTTGCTTTTGACCAAACAATTTCAATATGTTGACGAAACTATCGGTTTACTTTTTTTAACTGATTAAGACAAGGCTTTAGAAACGCTTCAATTTTTTTTTTAAATGAACAAATTTGTTTTGGTTGTACATTGTGATACTTCTTGAAGTCTTAAAATATTTGAAAATGGTGCACATAAAAAGAACAAATTGCTATCTTGTACACACTTTTATTTTCATTTTACTTTATTTTATTTTTTATTTTTATTTTCATTTTTCTTGAGGCTTAAAATAAACATTGCAATGATGTGTATACTATGTATTATGTGTTTGGAAAACTATGACGAGGGAGCAAACCTGAGAAACATAAATAATGAACACAACTAGCAAACTTTATTATTATTCAATAATGCAAATCTTACATGCAGAGGATCTCAAATCCTCGAGCTCTGCAATACATGCAAATTATAGAAGTTTCAGAAATTACAAAAATAATAGAAGTTCCCCTTTCGCAACATGTGAACTCTTTTTCCCCAAAAAGCTACAAAAATCAGAAAAATCCCCCCATAAATAGCCCCTTTTCAGTTTGGAGCTAAAAACAATATTCGAGTTATGATTTTTGGATGTTTGGTGCCAAGAATTATAATTTGAAATTCAAAAATCAAAACACCATTCAAAAATTAGCACATTTTGAAAGTATACCAACTTCTGAGAGCCATAACTTTTGATCTGGGACTCCGTTTTTCGAACTGTTTGAACCATCGGAAAGGTCTTGGAGTCAAGAACATGCTCAAAATTTGTGATGCCAATTTTGGAAAGTTTTTGGGCCATTTTAGGGTTGTTTAGTGCCTCAAACCTAATTTGGAAGGTTTTTAGGTGCTTTTCTGGGAGACTGAAACTGCAATATCTTTCAAACTGGGAATGCTCTCGGCCTGATTCTTTCACCAATCTTCTTATTTTTCCATTCTAAATCCTCCCATATAATTTTTGTTCCAAAACACCTTCAAATTCCAATATTTGCTAAAAATAGCAGTTGACTAGAAAAAATAGAAAATAAGAACTGAAAGTGGGGATTTACATAATGACGAAAAGGGTATCCAGAAATGAAAAAACATCTACAAAAAGCTAACCAAAGGAAATATAAATACAATGCATATTTTTGGGTGATGCAAGATTGCCCTTACACCATTGGATGCTCCTGCATTAGACACCCAGGGTAATTTGAGAAGTGACCCTGTCACGTCTCAGATGGTTGAGGAAAACCAAAATGGTCAACCTCTGCCTTAGACAACCAGGATGAGTCTTCCATAGACCTTCCTCTCCACTTCACTAGATATTCTTCATATTGCCTATTTATAGTACTCCTTCCCACACGGCTATCCAAGATTGCTTCAATCTCCTCCTTCTCTAAAGTAGATGTTGGAATGCCACACTATTCCATTGCTGGTACTTCCTTTGTGCCACCTTCATAATACTCTATCAAATCCAAAATGTTGAACACAGGGGAAATTTTGACTCCATCCGGCAACTCTACCTCATATGCATTCCTTGAATCAT
>VDFB02074232.1:0-62972 GCA_007258455.2 Sequoia sempervirens
CTCTAAGGTTTCCTTGAATGAAATTTAGAGCCTAAATAGGGTTCCCTAAGTGGTCCATCTCCTAAGAGGTAGACCCACCCTATTTTCTCTATTTCACTTGCATCTCCTCCAATCACTCTATACCACACTCTTTATTTCTCTCTATCTCACCTCTCTCGCTCCATGCCTCTCCCTCCCTCTCTTCTTCCCTATTTTCTCTCTATCTCCAATTCCCTCTCTCTACCTACCTCTCCATCCATCAGTACCTACCACTCTCTCTCTCTCTACACCTCCCTATCTCACCTCTCTCTCTCTCCATCCTTCTTAACCTCTCCCTCCCTTCCTCATTCCCTCTCTACTCTCTATCTATCCTCTCTCTCTACCTCTCCTTCCCTCTTAACTTTATCTCCCCTCTCCCTCTCTCTACCTACCTCTCCCTCTATCACTCTCTCTATTTCTTTGTATCTCACATCTCTCTCTTTCCCTCCCTACCTATCTCTCCCTCTCTCCTTCCCTCTCTACATTTTTATAAATCCCATCTCTCTCTCTCTACCTACCTCTCCCTCCATCACTCCCTACCACTCTCTCCCTAGTGATCTCTATCTAACCTCTCTCACACCTCCCACTATCTCTCTCCATTCCTCTTCCTACCTCTCTCCTTCCTCTCTACTCTCTATCTCCATAATCTCTCTCTCTACCTACCTCTCTATCCATCACCCCCTTTAATAAATAAGCCACCTCCTAAGAATATTTTGTAATTGCATAAATTTCAAGGAAAGATTCAATCTATTCATTGTTTTGTTGCATCATTGGTAGATCAAAATTTTCCCTTCACATAGCTCCTTAAGAAGGATTTGAAATTCAAATGGAATGAATATTTTCAAAAGGCCTTTGAAGACTTAAAACAATACTTAGCTAATCATCCAATGTTACAACTGGCAACACCAAGACAACCTTTTACTATTTATATTTCAGCTTCAACACATGTACTTGCTATGTTATTGGCACAAGAAGATGAGAATGGTAAAGAATACCTTGTTTATTACATTATTTGAACATTAATTCATTACAAAACTCATTATACAAGTATAGAAAAAATATGTTTGGCTCTTGTATTTACTACCAACAAGTTGATAAATTATTTATTAAATGTTGAAGGTGCAAGTTATTAAAAATTTTGTCCTTTAAAAAATATCTTCTCAAAAATTAACTTGTCAAGATGTCTAGCTAAATAGGTTACACATTGTTAACTGAGTTTAACCTTGATTTTTTTCCTCAAAAATCAATCAAAGCACAAGAATTGACCAATCATTTAACTAAGGCTCCTTTACCATTAGCATTACCAAATCAAGACTCGTTTCCTAATGAAAATGTGTTAAAAATAGATGATAATGAGACATGGGAATTATATCTTGATGGTTCTAAATTTTGAACTGGATCTGATGCTAGGGTTATATTAATACCACCCTCAAGAAAGTCGATTCCCTTATCCTACCATCTAAATTTCCTATGTATAAATAACACCATAGAATGTGAGGCTCCCATTGTTAGTTTATGTCCAGCCTTATCCCTAGATGTTCAAAGCATTCATATATTTGGTGATTCTTAATTGATCATTAAACAAATTAATGTGTCTGATTAAGCAAAAAAAAAAAATTATCTCAATAGCGGGACCTCACATTGAAGATATTACAGTGTTTTACATCATACACTATTGACAATGTTGCATAGAAGGATAATCAACATGTAGATGCAATGGCAAGTGTTGCTTCTCTTGTATCCCTTGATGATTCTTCCTCAGATTTAGCATTCATTATTAACACTCTCACATCACCATCGATAACCAAAAGTAGAAAATAAATAGTGGTTTCTAACATTGAAATTTCTAATGACTAGTATGCACCAATATTTAATTATTTTAAAGATGGTATTTTTACCAAACCAACTACTAAGAACACCAAATCCTATACTTAGAAGCTTGTAACTAGTTACATAATCCTAGTTTATGTGTTGTATAGGTAATCTTTTAATGGCCTTCTCCTTCGATGTCCTAAGAAGTCTAAAATCCATGTGGCGCTTAAGGAAGCTCATGTAGGTGCTTGTAGGGGGGATTTTGGAGGAAGATCATTGGTTCAAAGATTAATTCGCATTGGATATTATTGGAAAAACATGGAACAAGATTGTTTTGATCATGTAAAAAGTTTCCTATGTTGAACAAGACAACTAAGAAGGGGTCTAACTCAGTTGTAGCAATTTTAACCTTTTAAACCCTCAACAAAAGTTAGATCTACAAGCATTCACAAAACTTTAACATTGCTAATGGGTTTACTTATTAAATGGAGAAACTGAAACTGAAAGTAGTAAAACTAAACACATTAGAACACCAAATTTTCATGGAAAAACCAATGAGGGAAAAACCATGATGATGATTGGCTCACAATATAGATAATTCCAAAGCCACAAAAAGAGGCTCATTTCTAGAAAGGCTCATTGCAAGAATAGGACACATTGTCCAAAAAGGCTCACTGCCACATAAATAATAGAAGAAGATAGAAGAAGAGTGTTACAAAAAGAAACACTTCTCAATCTAACAAAGAGTCCACCACAATTGCTCGCACACTTTCATAGTCTCACATGAAAGATGTCGAATGCCTTCATCTCACTACCTTTGGAACCCTAACATGAAACATGTACTACTCTACTCAAATTTGTATCTCATTACAATTCACTCACAACAATCTTGCATCTATCTATTTCTTACTCTTTCATCCTCACTCTTGCATCAACACCATACATATTTATATCATCATCTTCTTCAAAAATTTCTTCAAAGTCAACCACTGGCCATTATACATTCAAATTCGAAGTAGCTCAACACCCAAACATTCCCATGGTGGATAGGAATGAAAGGTGACCCACATAAATCCTTAATTAGAACCCAAATAGATCCCAACACAGTTCAACACACTTCCATAAGCCTTATATGTAGTGTTAAACACAAGGTCGGTCAGTGCCCATGCAAAACATCATAGACATTAAGTACATGCTTTCTTAGATCAAGTTGAAAATTTTAGACAACATAATTCACTTGAAATCAATCTAGAACAATCCATTAATTACTTAAGATTCATCAACCACTTCAACCAATCTTCACATCAACAACTATTTTAACTCAAGACAATTGATAGCCCTTGCTTGCATACTAATAAATGAAACTTGCATTGTATTGTACCAAATCATGTACAAATTTTAACACGGAAAGATAAAATAAGTATAAACAGCTTCTCAGATTTGCACAACCTAAATCGAAATAGCTAAGAAATGTAGAGAAAATACATTTATCCCAGACCATAGAAAGCATTACTGAACATCTGGTTCACACACTAGTGAAAATATCTCACACTGTACAACAATCTAGAAGACAAAATTATGGATATAACAACTACTAGCAACCATGAAAAATAACTTAGATCCACACAAGATATAATCAATATAGAAGAAACATGGACCACATCTTGGAGAAAACATTGAACACCTACAAGGCATTGTCCTCTCTATTTATCAAATTTTCTCAAAATCACTTGGAGTCCAAGTACTAGAGACACCATTTCAGATAATTATTTCACTCTAACATACTTCCAGTCATAGCAACATAAGAATAACTCCTTGTACTCATAGTACTTCTTCAACATCTCAACTATAAATGCACAAACAACAAACCTTCTTTATTAAAATTTTCTCAATATCCTTGACATATATAGTCAATAACCATCTTCCTCTATAGATAGTTGACACCAATAAATACACCAACCAGTTGACATCAATGAAAACACTTCATACTTTCAACATCCTAAATGTCAAGAACATAATAATCTAATTCATGCTCTTGCCTATGAACTTCATGCACAAGTTGTTATTTGGCAATTTCCAATGTGGGGCTTGGATCTCATTGGAAATATATCTCCTCTACCATCTTCAAGATATGCATTTATAATAATTGCTATAGATTATTTCACAAAGTTGGTAGAGGCGATTCCTCTTTGTTCCACAACTACTGATGTAATCTATCATTTTAACTTAAAAAGCATTATTGCATGATTTGGTCTTCCATTAGCCTTAGTTACAAATAATGGTACACTATTTAAGAATAATGAAGTGAAGAATTTTTTGGAAATATTTCACATTCAAAATTGTTTTTCTACACCATATTATTACAAAATATAATGGTCAAGAAAAAGAAAAAAACAAAATAATTGAACAATCCATGCATAAAACAGTTAATAAGCATAAAAAGGATTGGCATATTCAACTTTCTTAAGTAGTATGGTCCTACCACATAAGTGTTCATACAACCACAAGAAATACACTATAAAACCTTGTTTATGGTTTGGACATAATAACTTCTTTTAGAGTTAGAAATTCCTTCTTTTATAATCTCTCTTAGTGGCCATATTTATGATAATACTTATAGGGAACACCAATTACAACAACTTGAAATTTTCAATGAATAGCATGCAAAAGCTCTAAAATATCTTCAAGATTATTCCAAAATCATGTAGCACAAACACAATTGTAATGTCATTCATCAATCATTCAACAAATGAGATTTGGTGTTATATGAAAATCAATGCAATGTAAATGCATCACCAAATGAGAAAAGAAAATTTTGTCCAAATTGGTTGGGACCTTATCTCATTGATGAAGACTATGGATCTAGATCATATAGGGTTAAGGAAATAGATGGTACACCTCTCAAAGAACCCATTAACATAGCACATCTACATAGATAATATACAATTAGTAATTATTTTGAATAGTATGTATTTTGAAGCATGTTAGATTAAGTAGATTTTTTTCTATTTTAAATCACATTGCTTCATTCCTAACAATCATTTGTGTCCTGAATTTTTATGAGTAATATTTTAATATTTATTGGATTATTACTTCTTTTTGCATACTATTCAATCATTTGTGTGTCAAGTGTTAAGTTAAATCATTACATGTACTTAATTTTAAATTAGATCATAAGGGCATTTAGTTTAAGATGACAACACTTAATAAAAATGTAGCATCTAAGTAGACATGAGTGTCTAATTAGATCACATCAGTCACATAAAAAATTAGATCATGGAAGCATTTATTAAATAGTCTCAATCCTAATTGCTAAATATATCACATCGACATCTAATCTAACATGAATAGAAGCACATAATACATAGAAATAAAAACATGCTCATAGTTCATTTAATTCAACATAACTAGAGCTAGCAAACTCAAATTTTTATGTTGTCTGTTGCATTGGATTTGTAGTTTCAATATTGTTCATATCACATGCTTATTGATAATTAGTTTTTTGATTGCATGAACCTATCACAAGCATTCTCATCAACAAGTTCAACAATTTAACATATGTGGTTACATTGCTACCCTAATTCCACCTCAGTAAAGCAAGTGAAATTAGGGGGCATACATCTAACCTTTAATTTCATTCAATCCTTAGAAGTTTTTGGACTAACACAATTATTTGTAGGTACAAGATGAACATTGAATGTATAATGATTCAATTTTGTAGAATGTAGTTCCTAACATTGTGGTTTTATAGATTACTACACTATGGGCTTCATTCTCCTATTGGAAAAATGATCTACAATATCCTTTTAAGTATCCTTTTTGTGATATGATTTTATTTTGGTACTTTATCTTGCATACGCACATAGTGTCATATGGTCGCTAATGTGGGGGCTAAATGCAGCATCAAAAATTGTAAACCCTTTTAGGTGAAAGCAAAATTTCACTCTTTGGAATTCACTTGAGTGACCCTTGCATCAATGCATTTTAACATTCCCTAATTAGGCCCTAATTTCCCAAATTATGCATTTTTTTTCCCATTTAACCATTTATCGAGAAATTTCAAGTATAAAATCTACGAAAATATTTAATAGTTTGCTCCTTGCACCTTACATACCACAAAATAGGGCTAGGAAATAGTTTCCGGCAACCTAGCCCCCCTATTTTTCCTCCAAAATTTATTATTTTGAGGAGAACAATTTGTTATTTGAATTTCAAATGTCAAATGGCAACTATCATGATCTAAATTTTAGCAAATTAGATTAAATTCCTATAAATACCTAGTAATTTAATCATTTGAGAGCTAATTGGAAAATTTGAGAAAATGAAGAAGAAAGAGATCATTGTATTCTACCAAAATACATTTGAATTTACAAGTTTTCAAGAAGATTTTAATATTTGATCAAGTTTCATGCAATGATTGGAGATTGATGAAAATAGAAGGACATGATGGAATCTAGGTTTGGAAATTTCTCTTGGCCATTTTCTACAACCTAATAAAATTTTTTCAAAGTTTTCTTATCTTCAAGCTTCATTCTACCTATTTCCTAAGGTGAGGTATCATTGTGTTTCATATTTCCCAAGGGTATTTAACTTTCTCTTAGGTAGATATTATCATTGTCATTTGGAAATCCTTCTCTAACACAATTGAGTACAGAGTTTTTTGCATTTAGCTCATTACAAATTTAGATGCACTTAAGGTTAAGAGAACACACACTTTTATCAATTATTTTATTAGCTATTTATGCAACTAGAAATAACAAAATATGAGGTAAACTCCTATGTAGCCACCTCCCACCATTTATTTTCCATATTTATTACAAGTTCGGATCCAAAGATAGAAAGTTGTAGAGTAGGAAATGAAAAGAAGAAAGAGAGTTACAAGATTGTGTTTTTAGATTTGAAAAAGGTTAACTGGGACACAGTCTCCCTGGGTGACTTAGTCCTACCAAATCAGCTCCAAATTTACATGATGGGTGCACAAAACTCTACCTTTCTCAAATCTACTATGGAAATTTGTTGTTATAGTTTCTTTGTTGCTAAAAAGTTGAATTTATAGATTATGTCACATAGTTTAATTAGGTCAATTAAAGAATTTCAATTCCAATCAATTTCCAATACACAAAAGGATCATATCCAAGGTTGATTGTCTCACCTACAAGTTTGCAGGTCAATCTAATCTTCTTGTTGATTTGCATCCTAATGTTCTTTGACATAAGATTGAAGTTAGTGATCTATGCATTAGACCTAACATCCCATTCATCAAAACATATTGAAACTAACCTATGGTATTGCATAAGGTAATAAAATTACACCAAATGCATAAGGAAAAAATGAAACTGGTCAAAGTGTCCAACAACTACTTTGAAATCGACACTATCAAGGTGCTTTGGAGAAAGGTACTTCATGTTATAATGGATTATATTACTTTGTACAGGAGATTCACCAAGGTTTATGGTCATCATTTTGCTCTCTTTAACCACTTCTGCCATAAGGTATGGATTGCTCTGCCTCATTACTTGCTCTATTCGTTGAGCAATAGCCTTGAGGACCACAAGAAAAATCCTAGGAGATATCCTATTCTTCATCTTGGTCTGATTAGGTTAATCTATGAACATTTTCAAAGTCTATTGGCTTTATCTAAACCGGCTACCTCCACAGTGTTTGAGGACTATGATACAGACAGTGGTGGTTTGAAGAATCATTCTAAGCCTAACCTAGATAGAATTGTTGAAGCCCATTCGTCCCCTGTCCTATCTGGTTAGAAAACCTAGCTTCGTAAACCCCAACTCGCAAAAGCTAACCTTGAGATTTACCTCGGCTGTCTGGTTCCTTTAAAGAATCCCACTCTCAAGGGTTCCCCTGCCAATAAGTTGGTTTTCTACTCTATGGACTCTCTTGAGGACAAAATTGAGAACCTTGAAGCTAGCAAAAACTCTATCTCTACCCCTCCTGCATCTTTCAAAGATTATGGTACCAAATTTCCCATCTCCCCTAACCTGGATGATTTTAAGCTCATTTTAGACCGGGATTAGTTAGGAGATATCCTTGACTCTACTAGAAGTGGCATTGGGGATATATTCAGGGTTATGCAATGGGCCTATCAAGAAATTAATGATCTTAATCTCAAAAATAGGGTTCTAAATAGAAAGGTGGAGGAACTGGAATTGAAGTTGTCTACTCTGAGCAATGAAGAAGGAGAATGGAAAGAGAACAATATTGGAATGGGAGATGATGACATTGAGGACAAGTATGAGACTATGTAAGCTGAAATTATTAAAATAAAAAACAATATGAAAACTATTGTGGAACAAAACCATAGAATGGCAAGGTACAATGTCATTATCATCAATGCTATGTCTGAAAATTTAGAAAATTTGCAACAAGGCTCGCTGGTTGTTGATCTGGAAGAGGACAAGGATAAAAGCAAGAATGAGGACCAAGGAATATCGAATAGGACCCGTGCCAACCTTAAGAGGAAAGCACCTCCTACTACTTAGATGGTCCAAATCTTAAAGAGGGGGTTTCAGGAGATGAACAATTCATGGAAGCTAAGACAACAAAAATTTTAAAGTCACAAGTTTAGTCACTGCTGACGTTTTGTCTATTCTTTTTGGGTCTTTTTTGTGGCCCTTGCTGGCCTTTTTTTGGTGGTTGTGGCTTTGTCATTTTGTTGTCCTCTCTACAGCCTCTCTATTTTTGGATTCTTTCACGATCTTTTCTTTTGGTTGTAAACTTTGTGGTTTTGGGTCCTTGTAAAACCCGTGTTTTCCTCTTTCAAAAACATGAATATTGAAATTGAGTTGAGATTTATGAGAAAATGTGATTACATAAAGGAAATTCATTTAATGTATGGTTTAAATGAGATATTTTGATATTGAAAGTTATATTTATAAGGAAGAATGAAACAAAAAAATATACTTATGCATAAAAAGAGGTACAAAATTCACAAAAATGAAAATTGATATAGTTCTTAGGAATAAGCAGAAATTTAAAAATTAGGATGAGGTAATAATTTAGTTAATTTGGAATACAAATAAGTTAAATAAATGTCAAAGGATATTCTATAGGCAATAGGGAGTAAAGTGAAAAGTAAAAGTAAATTTTAAGTGAACTAAATAGTGTGTGATATAATAAAGCTAAATTAGAGAATTTTTGGTTATCTTTATATGGTCATTGTAAAGAAGAAAGAAGGTGAAGAATGTTTTGATGTGACAGCATATGATATTTTATGAATGGTGAGGACAAATAAATACTTAGAGGATAAATAGAAAGGTGAAAAAAATGTCTAGATATAATGGGAATATTTGAGATCTTCAACATTTGGAAGGATGAAGATAAATTATTATAGTAGAAACATGAAATACTTTATTATGACTTTAGAATAAGTTAACATGTTAATGTGTAAAGTGTTATTATTTAACTAACTATTATCCTATCTACTTGGTCATATTACATCATACCTTAAGCTCAATTATAAAATATTTATTTTACTATCACCTCATGTGGACTCTATATATCTTCTCACACTTGTCCCAAGTGTGCCTACATGTGACACACCTTTGGAGGGTTAATTAGAGATTTATTCATACCTTAGATTACCTCATCATACGTACCTTTATATCTAAGGGTTTAAATGTAAATTTTTAAATAATTTTGTATCATATTATTATTATCTTTCCCTTTTTTTGTGTAATGGTTTGATCTTAAAAATTGATATAACATTCATGAACATGACACTAGATCTAGGTTACAAATCCTTTTAAAAAAATTATTGAATTTGCAAGCTCCTCTTATTTAAAATGGTTTCGGGTGGCTACTTTCAAATGATGCATATTGGAGTAAAATAAACCTCATCATTGCATCTAGAATGCTCAAATATATATATACATTAATAATAAAAGTGATATGCTTGGTTGATAGTTTTGTACAAAGGATTTTTGGAATTCCTTATTGGTGACTATACATATTTTTATTTCACCTATATGACTTCCACATTATTTTTTGAATCTAGGCCATCTTGGTTTGAATGTTGGAGTAGGATTTGTATTGGCTCTAGTATGGGTCAATATTTTCAATTATTTTCATCTCAAAAAGGTGTAGGTAAATAAATAATAAAAAGGTGAAATAGCTCAATAAAAAATTTAAATTAGAGGAGTGGTATTGAAAAAATAGTTATAAAAGGAAACTTTCTTAAAAAGTTAACAATTAGTGTCTCAAAAGTGATTGGAATCTATAGAAAAAATTATTAGTTTATACCACAATAGGAGAGAAGATTGATCTAAAGGGAAATGTGATATTGAATTTTTTGTTAGAAGTGGATTAACACAATATATTGTGGTTCTAAGACTTCTAAAAGGACATTAGCAAACACATACAATCTTTTATATATAAGACAATAGTAAAAATATGGATCTAGAATATAGAGTATGCTTGGAGTGTGCAATTGTATTTATTGGTATAGGAGAGGAAATATAATTAAATATAAATGGATCATGGACGCCATCATAAAATATGAGAATAAATAAGAACTAGATAATTGGATATCAAAACTGAATAATATGATATTAAATCATGGAGAAAAAAATTCAAGATAATATGAGATGGTAGGAGTTGAAAAGAATATAGGTAGAGATTTATTAAATAAGTAAATTATATTGACCAGTGGAATAAATTTAGTTATACAAGAGAAAAATTGAAGAAAAAATAACACTTGTTAAAAAATTTAGGTGTAGTCTAGTGGGATGAACATTCTTCCCTAGCTCAAATGTTTTGAACTTAAAAGGTTGTACTTCAGATATATGACTAATATAAATAATTTCTAGGCCTTTGGCCTTTTATCTACAAAAAAGTTAAAAAATTAATTTTAGGTGCAAGTAAAAATGTGGGTTGGAGTATGTCCTAGTTCCTTTCCCAAGATTAAAAAAGCTAGAATGAGAAGTATTGATGATTTTTTCCTAGATGCATATTCACATTTTGAGAGACCATTGAGGCTAGTTCACTAACCTCAAAGGTGATTCTAGAACTCAATCCTTATTTTTGAGTATTGAAACAAAGGGGAATGGGGTTGTATAAAAGGGGGTTTACCACAATGATAGCAAATAACCATACTTTTGTTCAATAACATGCATGATGCAAGAAATCTTTGACATGATGATAGGAATCTTGATTTCTATAATAATATTCAATAATTTTTCCCTTGAATGTCTTGAAAAATACTCTTCAATTACTCTTGAATTGCTCTCTTGGAAATTCTAAGTGCTCATGAAAACTTTCTCTAGGATTGCTTTGATGAAACTTAGGGAAATGACCTCTGATTTATACATATCTTAACATTAATTCCTAAAATTCAAATATCACAAGCCAACAACTGAATGCACATTCATAATCAATAAAATGCTTTCAAAAACATAATTTTGATTTAGGTCCTAGGTGCAAGTGTGGACCCATTCACCCTATGGAAAATGGGTCCTAGACCACTTGCGTAAGACACACATCGTTCAATGTTAAACCTTATATTAAGGCATTTATGATGTCTGGTTTTATCCCTTAAAAATTGTAATTAATTAGGCTTGGATTTTAATTAAAGGAGCCAATTAAGCCATAATTAACCTCAATCAATTGATGAAGCCCTAAATTAGTGTGAAAGTGTAACTTGGTACACCTTACAACACCAAAAATAGGGCACAATTAAGTCTATTTTAATTAAAAGGGCCCTAAACTTAATGTGAATATGTGAAATACATATTACAACACTAAATTAAGGCATCATTAAGCTCATTTTATTATTAATTATTCATTTCCAGATTAAGTGTGAAAAAGGGATACTTTCTCCTACGCTACAAGTAATATTCTCACAAATCACCTACTAAATGTGTTTTAGGTAGGAGCACCCTAGGAAGATGAGCCATCTTGCATCAACCAAAATTATTTACCTTTTAGTTGACTTTGTTTTTAATTTAGAATATATTTATGTTTTTGACATAATCGTCGTTCAAGAATTCAATTTAGTAGTGTAAATATATTAGTATGGTACCATAGCTCTATTAACTATGACATTTGGTTTTATTCAAAATATTAATAGATTACCACATGCATGCCCATATATTTATTTTTCATTTTTTTATCGTTTGATAATTTGGCATGCTAGACCACCCTAGATAGATCTACACATTCATGACTAGTTTTGTAAGGTTGAATCATTCAAGGATACTTATTGGTACAAAGAGGTTTTATGTTTAGGATTGTGTTGATTTGGGAATGCTAATTCACATCCAATTTGAAAAAGAACCCTTTATACAAATACACACTATAAAAGGAGGTCTTGTCCATTTGCATAGAACAAAAAAGGGCAAGGAGAGATGTAGGGATTATATTTTATTTGAATAGTTTAAGGGATAGTGAGAAGATAGAGAGTAGCCTTAGTTAGCTAATATTCATGACTGCAATGTGTAAAAGTATTGATAATACATGTTGTAATCAAATGATTACAAAATAGAATGTTGTAATTCCATGATGATAGAGAGTGGGGGAGTAATTTTAATTTTAAATTATAGGATTGTTAGAATATGTTTATTTTCATAAGAATATATTGGTTTTATTAATTTTTAACATATATTTTGTGCATTTTTATTAAGGCTACATGGTCAAATAGTAATTTATAGGGCCCTCCATCCATAACTTCATCATTTTGAACACTAATTATTATTTTAGTTTTATTTTATCATTTAAGAGGTCACGTGAATTTTTAGCTTTCAATTAAACAATTAAATATATTTCCTAATTAATATGAATTAGTATCTATTAAATCAAACAATAAAATTATTATTCAAATTTTTTTTCCTCTACTTCCCTTGTAGTTTAGTGTATATTAGGTCATGCTAACTACAAAACATAGTATTAACCTTGTGCAAAAACCTTTGAGAATTTGTGTTTGATAAATTTTAATAGAGTTATCCTTGTTATATTTTTGGGTTGCACATGATGTGAGAAAATTATAACAATATTCATTTAAAGGAATAAAATCAATTTGATATATTTAGTTGCATGTGTAATATATTTTGATATGAGTAGAAACATTTGATTGAACATACCCTATACATAGAAACCACTAGAGGCCCAAAACAGATCCAAGTCCAAAAATATTAAAGACCAAGCCAAAAACACATGACGGACCAACAAAGAGGCAGGTCAAACAACACAACAGCAACAGGACTAACTAGCATTTCCTAGTTATTGAAAGAGATTAACAACACCAAAATAGGGCACAATTAAGTCTATTTTAATTAAAAGGGCCTAAACTTAATGTGAATATGTGAAATACATATTACAACACTAAATTAAGGCATCATTAAGCTCATTTTATTATTAATTATTCATTTGCAGTTAAGTGTGAAAAAGGGATACTTTCTTCTACACTACAAGTAATATTCTCACAAATCGCCTACTAAATGTGTTTTAGGTAGGAGCACCCTAGGAAGATGAGCCATCTTGCTTCAACCAAAACTATTTACCTTTTAGTTGACTTTGTTTTTAATTTAGAATATATTTATGTTTTTGACATAATCGTCATTCAAGAATTCAATTTAGTAGTGTAAATATATTAGTATGGTACCATAGCTCTATTAACTATGACATTTGGTTTTATTCAAAATATTAATAGATTACCACATGCATGCCCATATATTTATTTTTCATTTTTTATAGTTTGATAATTTTAACTAGACCACCTAGATAAGAGTACACATTCATGACTAGTTTTTTGTAGGTTGAATCATTCAAAGGATGCTTATTGGTACAAGAGGTTTCATGTTTAGGATTGTGTTGATTTGGGAATGCTAATTCACATCCAATTTAAAGAACCCTTTATACAAATACACACTATAAAGGAGGTCTAGATCCATTTATAGACCAAAAGGGCAAGGAGAGATGTAGGGATTATATTTTATTTGAATAGTTTAAGGGATAGTGAGAAGATAGAGAGTAGCCTTAGTTAGCTAATATTCATGACTGCAATGTGTAAAAGTATTGATAATACATGTTGTAATCAAATGATTACAAAATAGAATGTTGTAATTCCATGATGATAGAGAGTGGGGGAGTAATTTTAATTTTAAATTATAGGATTGTTAGAATATGTTTATTTTCATAAGAATATATTGGTTTTATTAATTTTTAACATATATTTTGTGCATTTTTATTAAGGCTACATGGTCAAATAGTAATTTATAGGGCCCTCCATCCATAACTTCATCATTTTGAACACTAATTATTATTTTAGTTTTATTTTATCATTTAAGAGGTCACGTGAATTTTTAGCTTTCAATTAAAAAATTAAATATATTTCCTAATTAATATGAATTAGTATCTATTAAATCAAACAATAAAATTATTATTCAAATTTTTTTTCCTCTACTTCCCTTGTAGTTTAGTGTATATTAGGTCATGTTAACTACAAAACATAGTATTAACCTTGTGCAAAAACCTTTGAGAATTTGTGTTTGATAAATTTTAATAGAGTTATCCTTGTTATATTTTTGGGTTGCACATGATGTAGGAAAATTATTACAATATTCATTTAAAGGAATAAAAATCAATTTGATATATTTAGTTGCATGTGTAATATGTTTTTGATATGGTAAGAAACATTTGCAGGGTGTTGTACCCTGTACATAGAGAGCCACTAGGGCCAAAAAAGATCAAGTCCAAAAAATATTAAAGACCAAGCCAAAAAACACACACAACGGACCAACAACAGACAGACAAACAACACAACAACAACAAACTAACTAGCATTTTCCCAGTTCTTAGAAAGGAGATTAACAACATCATCCCCAACCCACTCCTAGCCATCTTCAACATTCTTCTTTTCCATTTCATCCTTCATTTCCATAGAAAGGGTGTTGATAACATAGTGGAGTAGCTTGATAGTGAAATGAGTCAAGCCACATAATTTCTTGTCCATATTTTCCATTCTTTCTTGTAGCACACAGAGCTCCTCCCCATAATCAGTATCCTTTGTAGTATCAACACGCTCCACATCCAACAGGTCTAAGGACTAGGATGCCAAGTTCTCCTTCTACACTTTGCTAATATCAAGAATTATGTGGGGCCCTCCAACATACTCCTCCTCCTCATCCCTAGACTCCTCCTTGTCCCTAGAATATTTGATGTCAGACCACTCCTCTTCTGAATCCAAGTCATTAACCTGCACTTTCTTGTTATTCTTAGCCACCCTACCAGACCTCCTCATGATGGTATTGCCACCAGTCACCACCGTAGCTGCAACCACCATGTCCCCCTTAAAATCCCTACCCACAACATTTTTACCTTTGTTGTCCCTAGTTGGAGGCTCCATGAAACCCTTCGCATCATCCTTACCTTTCTTCTTTGGGGTAGGTTTACTAATAGTCTTGGCAGGGGTCGACTTGAGCTCACAGAGACTAGCCACAACACTCGTCTGTGAAATTCTAACATTCCCCTTAAGCTTCTTAGCAGCAAGTTTAGGCTTATGAGTTTCAATAGAAATCAGATGGGTTTTCTTGATGAGTTTCAACATGCGTAATATGTTTTTATTTTATTTTTAATATTTCTTTTACATGTATTTAGAAGTGACCTAATATGTACCAAATACTTAGTTACATATCTTTGGGGCATTTCTATAAAAAAAATTATGGATTATGAAAGTATATATGTGCTATCATTTCTCTTTACTTATCATATTAGACCCCTAGGATTACCATTTATTTACCTACACACCTTAAAATATAGAGGAACTAGCTACTCCTAAAAAATTATCATTAATTTACATAGTTAAAGCATGATTTCTACCTAATTAGCATATAATAACATAGTTCATAGGTCTAGGGCTTGTGTGACTTCTCTATAATTATGTGGTTAAAATTTTGGTGGTCAACATATGACATATTTGTTGAGGGAACTAGGGTTAAATTAATGACGTTTGTGGTGTTGGTTACATATTGTGATGTATTGAAACCAACAAATTACACTATTTTCTAAGAGATAAGAAACTAGATTTAATATTATAGTCTTTTTTATTTAGTTCTATTTTTTTGATTATTTCCTTGGCTATTTTATTTGTTTTCAATGTTTGCAACGAATAAATTGATACCAAAAAATAGTTTCATTTCTAGGTATTATTTTAATATATTCTCTACTATCTCATATGTCATTTTTAGTAGTGGGGCTTTGTTAGTGAGACAAACACAACATAATTTTCCCTTGAGGATTAATGTTTCTTAAGGTTTATGCTCCTTTAAAGTGGAAAATATTCTCACAATTTTTTGAACACTTTTTGTTGCTACCATGCATGAGCCATGTTATTTTCTTATACTTTTCAAAGTTAGAAAAATAATCAAGTCTTATTTTTCTTATTCCTATCACTTCATGGATAAATTTTTCCTTTTATATGTATTCCTGAATTGTATAGATATATGGATCTCTACTTCAAGTCTATAGTGGAATAATTTTTAAATAGTTTTTTGGTCCAAGAAATTATATGAAGATTATTCTTGAAAACCTTGTAATTTTTTTTATCAATCACTATCTCCTACCATGATGGATTAAAAACCCACTTAAATTATGAAATTTATGAAAAAAATCTATTATCCTTTGTAATATATTGATATTTAAAATGGAGCTAGGAAAACCACACATAATACTAGTATCAAAAGAAAACAAAAATACAAGATATTGTAGGTTGAGTTGATGTCCTTTCATTAAGGAAATGATGTGAATACATATCAGAAATGAAAAAAAAAATCAAGTTTTGGAGGAAAAGATTTGTTCAAATTTCTCAACAAATTAGAGGTACTTAGGAGGTAGTTTCTACTTAAATCTAACATACCAATATAAATAGTAAAAGATAGATCCACCTAAGAAAGGTTAGAAACCTATGTGGGAAAAACAAATTTGAAAGGAAAAATCCCACACTAACAGCTATTACCCTAAAATATATATAAATGATTGAGTAAAATTATCTCTATATAAAAGCCTACTATGTGTAGTCACAAGCTCAAAAAATTTAACCTTAAAGAATAAACCTTTTTTTATGAGTATAAGGAAATTGAATTCAATAAACTATCTAATCTTCCTAACCACATTCAAATTATAGTCTTGATTAACTACCTTAATTCAAGCATTAGATAGTATACACATTTATACATTTTGCTACTTGAATAAAATATTTTGAGATTGAAGCTGAGGATGTGTGGTTAAACTTGTTTTTTAAATCTTTTAGGTAATTTGAAAGGGATTATCTTAGTGTTTCTACTAATAATTATTTTATATTTTGGGATGAAATTAATAATATTTTATTGAGTAGTATGAAGATGATACTATTCCTAGTTTATTCATTTTATAACTTTAATTTATTCAAATAAATGATGATGAATTTATTTCTACATTTATAATTAGATTTCATTAAACTGGATAATAAATATATCCTTGAGAATGGAAAGCCTAAAAAATCTCTTTGTATAAACTTGTATTATAAAATATTTATTCTTCTTTTGAATAAGATGGATCCAATAAGTATCCACCATGCTTACTATTTGGTTCCTCCCATTGATAAAACTTTTAGGGGATCACAGATGTTAGATTTTATTGATCTGATAAGTTTGTGTTATTAAATACAATCTTATCAAAGTTAACCTATCAAAAGATTGTGGAATTTTTTTTGACATGTCTCCCTCTTCCATGTGATCTTATTCTAGTTATAATTGAGGATTCAAATATTTAAACCTCTTTCTATAAAAAATCTTATGGGTTCATTCCAAACTCACGAGCAAAGAGTGAATAGGTCTACTAAAAAATATTTCTTTTTGGAAAAAGGCTAGATGCCTAAACAATTATATAAATTTAGTAGCTGAAATACATTCTCATAAGTTCAATACACATAGTTAAGGGAAATATAGAAAGTTCAAAACAAAATAACAAGGAAACTAAGACCCTTCAAAGGAAAAATTAGACATACAATTACAAGATACCTCCCCTAGCCATGCATCTATATACAACTACTCAGAGGTTTGGTACTCAGGTAGGCACCCAAACTTAAAATTGTCTTTGAAAATTCTGGTAGCCAAGCACCCATCAACTCAGAATGAAACCAAAAGGTAATTGCAAAGGTCTACTAAAAAATAGTTGAACATGTGTTTCAAATAAGATAAGTAAATTTTCAAAATAAAGGAAAAGGACCAAAAGGGGCATCATATAACGGTACGCGAAAGCTTTGAGAAAGAGGATGAAATATAATTTTTTATAGTGGAATCAATAGTTGATAAGATTGAGGTTATAATGACTACTAAAGATATTTTTTACAATAATACTAAATGAGGCAATTAAAATCATGAAAAATCATATGTATAGTGTCATTATTACAAAAAGGATGGCCATTATGAATGATAGTGTTAGAAATAGAATAGATAATATACAAACTCTCTAAAATAAAAGGAATAATAGTAAAATAATTTGCTTTGCACATGTAATGCTACAAATGAATATTCAAAAAATGTATGACTTCTTGAAAATGGTTGTAGTCATCACATGATTGGAAATATAAACATTTTGTAGATATGGACAAGTTAGTTAAAAATCAAACGTGGCTTGGTGATGACAAAAGAGTTGAATTCATAGATGAGGGGATAATTATAGTCAAAATAAAACAAGGCCAGAAAAGGTACATTTGTGATATTTTGTATATACCTAGGTTGGCCCATAATTTATTGAGCATAGACAAACTCATTGAAAATTAATATTCTAAAATGTTTGACAATAGTGATTTTTTATTTTATGCCAAAAAATGATATAAATTGCATAGTGGTGAAACTTATCATGTTCCAAATTAGGATATTCCCTTTGAGAATGGCATATAGTGAGGCTCAAGTTCTTAATACAACTTTTAAGGATCAATCTTGGTTGTGGCATACCAAATATAAACATCATATTGTAATAGGACTAAAATTTCTCTCCCATAACAAGATGATAAGAGGAGTACCAATTATCTCACAAGATGATTACATTTTTGAAGGTTGCATTGTTAGCAAGCAACATCAAGATTCCTTCCCAATAAAAGAACTTGGAGAGAAAAAGTACCACTTGAATTGGTACTTTTTGATATTTTAGGTCTAATACAAGATTTATTTCTCACTAAAAAAAAAGACATTTTCTATATTTTTTGGATAAATTTAGGACTTAGGAATTTTTATAAATGAATAATTGTAATTATTCACAAAATTTTACCAATTTAATGCTAGTGTGGAGAAAAACATTTGTTTTCCTATCAAATTATATGTTCAAATAGACGGAAAAAATTCACATCTCATGAATTTTAATAATTGCACAAAAAGAAAGAATTCAAAGGCATTTGATTGCTAGTTACAGTCCTTAGAAAAAGGACATTCCAAAAGAAATATATGCGCCATTATGGAGATTTCTAGAAGCATGATTAAAGCCAACAGTTTACCAAATACCTTATGGGATGAAGCTTTTGCTACATGTACCTATTTGTTGAATAGTTGTACAACAAAAAGTGTGAAAAAATGAAACCTTATGAGGCATGGTGTAATAGATAACCTAGTGTTGAACAACTTAAGGTTTTTGAATGTATATTGCATATGCTCACATAGCTAAATCAAAAAGAAAAAAAATTGATGATAAGAGTAAGAAGTACATTTTCATTAGCTATAATGAGAAAAATAGGGACATCATTATGTAATCTAGTGAGTGAGAGGTCAATTTTATTAGATATGTTACCTTTGCTAAAAATGAACCTTGGAAATGGAACATTGGAAAGTTGAATCAAGAAAGACAAACAATTATTGATTTGGAACAAGATGTTTCATATTTCTCTTTTTTCCTTGGGCAATAGCTTAACCTTTTTTTACCACCTTCACCAAGATCACCATCTTCTCCATCTAGTCCATCTTCAAGCTCAAGTCCTCCTCAAAGTAAGGTAAAATGCTTTAAGAAAACCTATGAAGGTATTACTAGCCTTGATTTAGCTATAACCTTTTCTTTGCTATCTCATATTTAATTTGAATCTAGACAATTTGAAGATGTACTAAAATAAAAATTAGGTGTGAAAACCATGAATGAGCAAAATGTTTCTATTGAAAAAATAAATAATCAACACTAGTTGACCTTCCACCTAAAAAAAATATTATTAGGATAAAATAGATCTATAAAAATAAGTATAAATGTGATTGATCCATTGAAAGAGACAAAGAAATATTAGTGGAGAATGGATTCTAACAAAAACTAAGTATTTATTACAATGAAACATATTCTTTTATTTCTAGGTTGGAAACCATAAGAACAATTTTGACATTGGTAGCACAATTTAGGTGGAAAGTTTATGAATCTAATGTTAAATCAACTTTTTCAATGGTTGCTTGAATGTAGAAGTTTTTGTAGAAAAAGAACTAGAATATGAGGTTGTAAAATAGGATCAAAAGGTCTACATGTAGAAAAAAAGACATTTTTTGGACTCAAGCAAACACTTAGAGTGTGGTATAGTAGGATAGATGATTAGTTTCTAAAGAATGGTTACAAAAAGAATAAAAGTGAGCTCACACTATATGTTAATATACAAAGTATAAGTGACTTAATCATAATCTATTTGTATTTTCATGGTTTTATCTACATAAGAAATAACAAAGTGTTAATGAATGAGTTCAAAAGGGCCGTGAATAATGAATTTGAAATGATGGACTTGGGTTTGATGCACGATTTTCTTTGGATAGAGGTAACACAACTGAATGATGACATTTTTATTTCATAGGGACATATGTTAATGAACTAATTGACATATTTAGAATAAAAAATTGCATACCCATGGGCACACCTTTGAAAATGAATGAGAAGTTTGTTAATGATGGTGTTTTAGTGAATGTAATTGTAACATTGTATAATATTTTTTAATGGTAGTTTTATGAATCGTGCTGCTACTAGACCAAGTGTTTTTGATAAAGGAAAAAATGGGTTTTACAGGGACCCGAAACCACAAAGTTTACAACATAAAAAATGAAAGGACAAAAAAGTCCAATGAATTAAACAAGATGCAACTAAAGAAAAAACTAGAAAATATAGCAGCCAACCAAAAAAACTAGGAAGGACAACCAAAGAGCCAGCCGAAGCACATACCAAAAAACCAGCAAGAACTAATCCAGAGTCTTCAAAACTATCTTGGTCTCAGCCTCTAGATCCTGCATATCCTGGACACCCTTGAAAGTTTGAATCATCTGTGGAGTGGGGGGTGCCTTCCTTTTCAGATTAGCCCTAGTTCTCTTCGAAATTCCTATATCCTCTTCTTGGGTTTTATCTTTCACCTCTTCCAAATCAACAACCAAGGACCCCTGTTGAGCTTTATCCAATTTTTCAGTCATTGCATTGATAATGATAGCATTATGTCTTGTCATTCTATTATTCTGTTCAACAATTATCTTCACAACATTTTTTATTTTTTCCAAATCCCTATCTATCCTTCTGTCCTTCCCCGCATTGTCCTGAATTAATAATATTAGTTTGCTTTCATGATTAATACAAAACCTAAGTAAAACTCATTTTAGTGCAATAAAAAAGGTTTGAGGCATGTTCATGGTACAAGTTGTTTTTGCATTTTTATACATCTACAAATGATTTTGATTTCGTTGGGTATATAAACAATAATTGGGCTAGATCTATTAATGATAAGAAAGACTACTAGTTATGTTTTCAATTTTGGATCATGTGTCATTTCTTGGTCTTCAAAGAAATAACAATCAATATCTTTATCATCAACAAAAGCTGAGTATATTGTTGCAAATTTAGCATCCTATCAAGCAATATGCTTGAAGAGGATTATAGTAGAATTAGGAACAATAAAACATAAGCCAACAATTTTTTTTTGGAATGTAAAAAGCCGTCTATTTCAATATCAATTTTTTTTATAGTGCACCACCTTTGCAGTGATATGATCAAGCAGTCTAGCCAGCTCCCCCATACATTACATTCAACGCAAAAACAACATCCAATGAGACTAACCAGACACAACCACCATCTACCACCCTATACATGTGACACAACCAAGCTAGCCGACACTACACTTCATAACAGACGAAGCCATTGCTTACCCCATACACGACGTAAAAAAAGTTCTTCCTATCCCTTCATTCTGACAGCACACTCTCTAGTAACTAATCTCAGAAGTCCCCTTTCTAGTCCACCTCTAACGCTTCCTCTAAGTACAGGAATACCTTTAGGTAATCAACTCCCCGTTGCGCTCGCACTCTATGTTCCCTGAGCTCGCGCCCCTTCACATCCAAAAGAAACGGGTACCTCTCGACACAAATATCTGGAAGAAACACCCTTGCCATGTCACGTGGATGCGGTATACCCACCCCCAGCTCAACTATGATCATAACGTCTTCCACCATGCCTAACAGGTCCGCTATAACCAGTTTACGGGCCATCAGCAGAACCATAGCATTCAGTAATTCCAGCTCCAAGAGTGCCACAACAAACTTGGAGGCAATATCAACATTTGTTTGATACCGCTCCGCGGAAACCATGAATTCTTTTCCCAATACTAACTTGATGGCCCCCAGCACCAGAGGATCCCATTCCTTGAACACTGAACACAACCTGTTCTCTGTTCTCTTCGCAAGGAATGCCCAAAGTTTGCATGTTGCAATCAACCAGACAGGGGTCTCCATGACTACATGACAGAAAAATCGACTATCACCACAACTTCACGAGTCGAATGAGCACATTAGAACCGCCTACCGCCTCTAATCACCTAAAGTACATGCCGGATTAAATGCACTGAGTCCTTTTTCTTCGGTATCCGTCCTCCCCGAGGCCACAGAGAACCACAACCAGCCACACAACACGAGTGATAAGACTGTGATCGTCACAACAACACAATTCTAATTCCCCACCAAGTTGCCATAGGATAAGCCAACAATTATTTAATGTGATAATAAGTTAGCAATTGCTATCACAAAAGAGTCCGATCTTCTACAATTAAACAAAACTTATTAATATCTGACATTATTTGATTAAAATCCTTGCAACTAAATGACAAATTGATTTGAATTTTTTTGCAAAATTGATGCTTAACTTATTCATATTTTGACAAAGATAGTTTCAAAAGAAAATTTTAAAAAGGTAATGACAAATGATGATCAAGAGGAAGGTTGAAGCATTTGATGCTTAAGAGCCACCATCATTTTTTATGCCATGTGTATCCATCGACATTTCATCACCACCCAATTTTAATTGCCATTTCTCATTTTCGTTATCTTAAAATGTAAATCCACATTTTTTGACAGCCTATCTATTGACATTTATTAAGAACATTCTAATCTGATCTCCACGCTGCTATATACGGGTCTTTGTATTATTCAATGAAAAATAGTACTCTCTTTTCTCTGTCTAAAGCTGGCTCTTTATTCTGGAGGCTGCGTCATTCTCTCAAGAAGTTTGTTCTCTTCTATCTTTCTGTGAGTAATATTATGTAGTAAAATAATCTGTTGGCTATTGTATTTTTTATTTCAGATGCAACCATATTTTTTGCTATATGTATTATGAGATTGGAAACATACAGAAACAGCTTCTAGATTGGAAGGAGGACATGCATCTAAAAGCTCTATGTATTATGAGTTTGCTGCAGCAATTTAATGATTCCTATATATATATTTGTCAGAAACATTTATACTAAACTCTTCTAGATTACCTGAAAAATTTAAGTCTGATAAAAGCATTAGAAAGTCATGTTTCTGTAACTGGTTTCCTCTACCAAAACCAACAGAATTCCTACTTAAGAGGGCTTGTTTCATTAAGAGGAAAAATAAATCTCACTCTCCCATTGAAACAATGATCAACATTTTTTATCGAATACTCAACATGAAACAGAAAACATTCATTCATTAACATTTTCCATTCAATACTCAAAACAAAAACAGAAAGAAAGCAACATAGAGACAACATAGTTATGAATGCGTCCATCAACATTTGATTGTGGCCCAAATATCTCCATTTTGAAAAACAAGATTAGATTTGATGTCTTACCTCTTCATTCTTTGTATGAGACAGAAAGAACCTCCTTGATCACCCATCTGGCTTTTTCCATGCATTGGATCAATTGAAGCAGCGGCACGCTTTCTAAATCTGCTTAAGACGGTTGGCGATCTTATTGAATCAGGTGAATGTATGAGATAATCTTTTAGCCATCATTTAAAAGAGTGTCACGCTCATTAAATCTACTTAAACCGATTGCAGATCTTATACAATCAAATGAATGAGTTAGAATAGTTTACAGTAAAAGTGTTTGAAGCCGAATTTATTCCTATGGGGTATGAATCTTCAATTTTTTTTTTAACTCTGGGTAGATCAGCATTTAGTTGGGGTAAGTTGAGGCGAGACTAATCTTCGAAGTTGAATCTAAAATCTTGAAGAACAAAACCACAACCCAAACCAACTCGGCTACCCTAAAACCTTGAAGAACAAACCCACAAACCAAACCAACTCCACTACCTTTACAAATCAGAATACTAACCTTCCTGCAGTACTGTACATAGTAATCTTATAAAGAATTGATCAAGTTCTATTCAAAGATTAATGCTATCTTAAATGAATTTGATGGGTTTTGCACTTTTCTAGGTTGAAATAATTGCAGCACGACTCGACCACGAAAAAATTGCAGCTGACGTGATTTTCCCCTTATACATTCACAGCATCTGCATTTTATATTGTATTTGATTTCAAACATATTTGACTAAGCAATCTTTACTTTTTAATGGCTTTACTGTAATATCAGAGCCAGGTTCTCGATATCAACAAACAGACTCTCGACTTGTGCGCACACATGCTGTCCACTTCCGTACAAGAGAAAAGTAAGGTTGTAGGGGCCCAGTCTTACCTCACACCTATTTGCAATCCCATGCAGACCTCCAATTTTTGAAATGTTTATTTCTTCCCTAGGTTTGGCTGGATCTCCTAATGGTTTATTATAAATGAAAAACTTTATTTTTAATTGAATCAGCTTAACCGCATTGTGAACCAAATAGGTGTATTTGATTTTTTAAGTATAAAAAATATAATTTAAAATTTACAATAAATTTATTCAATTTGGTTTGAATGTGAATTTTGAGATAGAGAGTTGTTTTGATTTGCTCTTAAGAATGCATATATTATGTTGAATCGTCTATCTCATTAATATAGTTACATGTATGTTATTTTGAAAATGAATAAGATTTTGTAGAGAGCTATGATTTTATTTGAAGTTATTGTAAAACTTACCACATGTTAAATAACACAATGGATGTCTAAAGATAGAATGTACTTTTGATTCTAGTTTATTGTTAGCAAGTATACTCTTCAACTCTGATTTCATCCAAAGCTAACGAAAGCATATCACAATTGATCTAAAGGAATTCTCAAACTAAAAGCAATCATAGTGTAATTGGGAATAATAATGCATCCTAGGGGATTCATGTAATAGACTTGTCTTATATCACCTTCCCTAATGAAATATTAAATAATACCTCTAAATAATGTTTCTACCTCTTCATCTTGAATTTTTAATATCCTCTTTTACTAAATATTTTTTATTAAAATATCCCTATTTTTTTTATAGTCAAGACAACTTTATTTTGATAAAAAGTTATACCTCTTGTATAATCCACTGAATATTTAATTTACACCACTATCACACCCAATTCTAAACAACATTTGTTTAATGAATTTTAAAAAGAGATTATGTAAAAATAAAATACAATAAAAAATGAATTTTTGATTTTAATAATTTTATATAAAGTTAAAAATAGAATTAAAAAAGAAGGTAAATATTTGTTGAGAATATGTAGTTATTTTTTACTTTGTTTATATGTTTGAATTAAAAAATACTAATACTTATTTGATAGAGTAAGATACATTAAATAAGAAATATAATTGTTCACCCATATTTTGAATTTTTCATGCCAAATAGAAATATAATTGTTCATCCATCTCTAATATTATCATTAAAATCAATAAATTCCTTATCATATTATCATTTTGTAATCCCTTAAACACAATGTCTATTGAAATAAAATTAAAAAAAATATATTTAAAAATGGTAAAAATGTAAAGTTTCTCTGTCATTACTAAATAGGACTTGAATTTGTTGTATGAGATAAAAATTTGACGTTGACAATGAAACTTATATCCTATTAATGTATATATATGTCAATTTTTTGTTCGAATAAAATGCGTATCTCCTTTATGGTTTAAATGCATTCATCATTTCATCCACTTAAAAATAAATATTTATATATTTTTAAACCTACATATATAACACAAACACATCTTATTTATAAAAATAAAATTATAGAGTTATGTTTATATTTAATTTTTACCCAATTTCTTATGTGAGACCCCTCCTTTAGTGACTTACACATTTATGTTATTTGAGTTGTTAGCACATTGGACATCTTATGTTATTTTCACCTCTATGGTGTTGGATATTTGATTTATACATTTGATTATGGTTGGGTAATGTTTTAATGCATAGAATAAATTTAATAATATTTATGATGATATTCTTGTGATCAATGAGTAATTTGTTTATTGTAATTTATGTGTTTAAATCTAAGTGTCATATTGGTGATTCAAATTCCTAAGATGAATTAGGTATGTTATGATTATTATCTATCAATTATTGAACTGATGAATGTTTCTAATTACATTTCCTAAGAATTATGTTTATATGTAATGTAAATGTTATTAAACATGATTATGATGTTCACTAAATTATGTGGGAAGTGTGATTATGTATGTAATATTGGAATGTGAACGCATTTTTGATTCATTTTTCTTTAATTATTATTATTAAATTATGATGGATTAATATTTATAATTGACTGTGTAGGTGATTTGTATTTTCCAATGGAAACCCAAAGATCTCTTGGGAACCCTAAACATGATTGACTTGTGGTAAAACTAGAAAAATAAAAGGAAAAAATCCTTCCTAAAAGAGATAACATGAGAAAAATTAGAATAAGAAAGTGTAAAGATGAAAAGATACAAATATAGGTCATGGAAAATGGGTCTAGTTAGGTACCCATGTAATCTATCAAAAAGTGAGGAAATAAATAGAAAAAAAATATTCCTAAAAGAGATAATATGAGAAAAATTTAGAATCATCCTCTAAATATGTTATTAAAGATAAGGAATAAGAAATGAACTAAATAACTCCATGAAGCATGAAGAAGCTATAAACTTATATCAAATTATAATTTTTAAAATTATAGATCCTCCACTAAAATCAAATAAAGATCACAATCAAAGAAAATAAAAATTTAATAACTGATCACAATGACTATAGAAAAAAAATTGATAGTAAACAATATATATGAGACACACTATGTATGGGTGACCTTAATAAACCTATTCAAATAATTCATAGATGGTAGTCTAAACTATAATGTAGCAATAGAAAAAATACAAGTTTCAATAGTCCCAAAAAGGATTTTTAAAATAAATAGTATAGTGGATAGATAACATAAATGGTTATGTAGAAATGTTTATATGGTATGTGTTCCATCACACTGGTAACCATCCTCTACCTCTATTTAGTTCATAGGACTAACAAATATATATCTAAATTACTCTGAAAGGAAACAAAGGAAAAATTAATATAAAAATATGATACCTTTATTTTAATAATTAAAAGGATGGCTATAATAGATTGAATGAATTTTTCATCAATATAGTGTACTTGAAGATAAAGAAGTAATGTTAGAAGGAAAAACTACCTACAACTATTACAAGATGTACTCATAATTTATCACAATTTCATGATGATAGATGGATTGATGAATAAAATATAAACAATTAATCTCACATTATACATCTTTAATTAAGCTACACAATTTTGTGTTCGTTAATCCCATATAAACATAATAAACTCACCAAGGTGCTCTATAAGGAGTACAATTATAATAATAAAATAAAAATATATGAAAAATATAAGGAATAAATAAATTCTATGACAATTTATTTTAATTCATTTGCATGTCTAAAGGCATATATAATACATTATTACAATGTTGAAAAAGGACATTATGATGATTAGTTTTTGTAAAGTTTAAAATATTGAATGTTTAAATCATAAATATATCATAGGAAAATTGTTCTAACAAATAAAATAAGTCTTCATTGAGAATCAATACTCTTATACTAGCATTAGGATGAAAAATACTATAATTTATTAAATCTATTATTTTTAAATACTATAACTCGAGATGAAATTAATATTACAATTTCAATGAAAACGTCTAGTTGTATAAGAATGGTGAAAATATATATTTTGTAACAACATTTAAAATCTAAACCCAACAAAAATGGAATGCATAAGTTATGAGCTGATGATTATATAGCCTTCTAGAAGTCTCAACCATGGACACCAACACAACACATACATCCTCACAATATGCTACCGTTTTCTACAAATGCGATAATAAGATTTGAAATACCTCAAAATTTGTTCCCACAAACATAAGAGAGAGATCACAAGCCCAATGTAGATATCAAAATAATAAAAAAGAACTCAAATACAAAATGGAAACCCACAACAACATAAATTAAGAAAGAATTACTAGAAAAAAAGGATATCATCAAAATGTTATTTTCTTCTAACTTGGATAACTACACACATAAAATAAGAAGAATATTTTTGGATTGGGTTGTTTAGGGGCTCACCACAATCAAACCCCCATTTTTGTAAGTCTACCTATATGAATATCTAGGATTTTTGATAATATTGGTGGGTAAAAGTACAAAGCTATGTCACACTTTTGGCCAACTTATCAGTACAAGTGAATTTTAGTATTTATAATTAAAAATCAATTTTGGTCAAACATATAATCTAGTAAGATTCATTCTAAATAACATAAATATGTCCATAACTTTTCCAAATAATTTTTTTGGCTAAATGCATATGTAGCACCACTTTGAGGCCAATTTACTAAAAAAATAAAATTACTTGGAAAATTTATGTTTCAACAACTTTGACTCATATAAATAACATTCTTTTAAATGTAAAAATATGCTTTGTAGATTCATATTTTTAGTTGTCAAATATATATTTATTTTAATAGTTCAATTATTATTTATAATTTTTTACTAAAAGTAGGTTATCAACACAAAAATATTAGGTTGATTACCATGTCAAGAAAAATGTAAAAATTATTAAAAAATATAAAAAAATATGATGCCCTAGATAAAAGAATCTAGATTAAGATAGCATTATTTGTTTTATATTTTAGATAATTTTTTAATATAAAAGTTGATGTCGAATGGAAACATTCATGCTTTAATACATGCACATTTAAATATTTATTTAAAAATATGTATTTATTAAAATTGCAACAAAAAAATATCCATGCCCTAAAGTTTCAAGTTATAAATACGCACAAAAAATTCAAAGGCAAAAAAGAGAGAAAATTTACTATATAAAGCATGATGTCTCATGTAACATCATTTTTTAGCATTTCATTAGCAACTAAAAATTATACTATTAATTTATAAAAAATATATTCAAATAATTTTTTATCTTTTTTCCAAAAAATACACATTTTATTATTTTAAATAATTTTAAAATTCAAAACATATATGCCACCTTTTAGTGATTCAAGTTTAAAAGTTAGATCAGTGTTGGTTGTTTCCTTTTTATAAGTGTGACACAACTTTGTACTTTTATGTTGGTAGAAATGATAAAAATATTGATTTTAAACCAAATATGATGCTAGAGATATAAAAATGATAGGAGATATAATATAGTAACACCATATATATCCAAATTCTTTCTTAAAGATAATTTTAAGGAGACAAAAAAACACAATATGATTAGTTGAAAGTCCCCAAAACTTCAAAGAAAGATATTGTGTGTCCTTATTGTTGACACAAATGTTACACACACACCAACGTGTGGATAAATTCTCACAGAGTACCATGGGAACCTACCTTTCTTGGAAAACTATATCGAGAAACCTAAATCTAAGGACAACTCATTTTGATCCCAAGGCTCATTTATGTCAAGTCTTGATCCACAAGGTTCACTCAGGGTTCACTCAGGGTTTATTGTGATATTACAATTAAACACAAGGGGTAAATAGTTGTAAAGAATTGGCCCTTATCCAAAAGATGAAAACATAATCTCAATTTGGTCATTCAAATGTCACTCAATAGCTTCATGAAATCAAAGAATTTTCAATAATATTTCATGAAACTCAAATTAACTTGCATTCATTCAAGTGGATTTAACATTAAGAATTCAACAACTTCATGGAATTGAAATATTTATAATAAAATTTCATGTGTTTATCTTTTTTGGAACATTTTCTATAATTTAAAACATCTATTCTAAAATAAGGCATAAAAAATTACTAAAAAGTAAAATTTCTCCCAGGTATTATCCATGCATGCCTCAAGAAATAACCAAACTAGAGAAAACCATTCCATATGTCACTAGATTGCTTCATATCTAGGCATAGAATGATGCAAGATTTTGAAGAAAAGGGGATCATTTTCCACCAAATAGTGTCAATATGTACCCTTAAATAGTGCAACACATAGTCTTGTCCAATAAGAACAACCAAGCAGCTACGTAAGATTTCATATCAAGAAATAGCTTTGAAATTGGATTTGATATTAGTTAATTTGTAATGTAAGATACAAGTTTTTAATCTAGAATGGAACAAAAAACAAGAAAAAGAATAAAACTTGAAAAAGTTATAATTCTCCAACATCCACAAATTTTGAACTTAAAATAAAATACAGCAAATAACAGCCTTTTATAGAAACAGGGCCCCAAAGAGTGTGAACTTAATCCCATTAAAGAGAATCAGAGAAACAAATCAAAATACAACATGTGGAAAGTTACAATTGGCATCAAAACTTTCTAGGAAAATTTGAAGATATTTTGACTTTCTTTAGCAGAAAGCTCCAAACTTCGGGCTCTAGGTCACAAGCACTTTACATAGAAAAGAAAATTGTTGGAACTCTTCATAACCTCTGGGATTAGCTACCTTCACCAGGTTTGGGAATAAACTTGCAAAATTCATTTCAAAACTATACCCATGTACAAAACTTTCAACCTTCGATAGCCGACTATCTATTCTTCTTCACTAGACTCTTGGTCTGAAGACTCGTCGTCACCTCTTCTCTGCTAATATTGCCATAAATAAATCAACACTTGATGCATATATTCTTTTGGAATTCCTTGAATTACTTTTTAGATGTATTTATGCCTAGCATACTCTTCTAATACTTGAATGATATTTTTATTTTTCTGCATTACCACTGTCTCATAGTTGGTCATAGCATCCCTGCACCTTATGATATCATCTATAACCTCTAGAATTAATGACTAAACAAGATCCTTATTCACCTTTTTGATCCATTCCTTGAAATATTTTACTTCCTTATCATCTTGTCCTAAAGTACAAGAATCATAGCTTTGTTGAGATAGCATTTCAATAAAGTTCTCATCTTTATCTATCAATTTCTTACATATCTCAGTGACCTTCTCCAATCCATTTACACATTATAATAAAGTTTCACTTTCCCAATTCAAATATTTCCTTCATTTCTCAAATATTGAAACTTCTCGTTCTATGGCTATCTTCTCATTTACCAACTCCTGCACATCTATCTAAAGAAGAACTTTTATCTTTTGCCTCTCTACATCAATCTGTTCTTGGAAAAATCATCATTCACCCTCAAGTCTTCTAGAATTGTTGTACCAATGGTATGCTTCTTTGCACTTCCCAATTGCATCCTTTTTTAACTCTTCCCTTGCCTTACCAGGTATTCCATCCATTCTTCAAACATGCTTACCTTATGGTGAAGCATTATAATAGAATCTACTTGTTCCTTGGACATTAGCACCAGATTCTACGATAACTTATTTTGTGATTGACCAAATTGGGCTAGCGATCTAATGAAATTCTCTAGGAAAGCAATCTATTCAGGTTTAATTCTCTTTTCTTTTATTATTCTTATGCACTTAGGCAACAATAGTTTCTAAATTTACTTTCATCTCTTCTAACTCATGTCCCCATGATGAATTTCCTACATCAATTGTCGTCACCCTATAATCCCTAGCTATTATTTCATGCTTTCTCTTCTCTCTTATAGGAGTAGCTATTTAGAGAGTTCTCCCTCCGTTTGCATTCCTTTTTACAACATGCCTTGTCTTTTCTCTAACTCTAGATTTAGGCATTTCTATTCCTTGCATTCGACTTCTAAAATATAGACACACTAACTCCACCTCCAACAATGGAGCTAATTTCTTGACCAACCAATTAGGTGCTTCTTCATTTTGTTTTGCCTCTTCATTATTAGCTTTTTTTTGATGATCAAAATTTTCAAGAATCTCCTCTCTCAATACTTTCAACATTGTTTGCCATAGTTCCTTTGGGACCTTAACATTCTTTGTTCTCATTGGCATGGAATTTTTATTACCATGATTAATCACTGTCTCTTCCTCTCTGAGACCTACATTTTCTTGTCCTACCCTATTTTTAGCATCATCCCCTAGAGCATTATTTTATTGTTGTACTAAAACATCAATATTATCATCATTTCTTGGTTCATCATCCAAGGTCTATGAGGAATCTATATGTTCATTCGTATCTTGAATTTATTTTGATTTCTTAGAAGTCTATGGTTGCTCAACAATTTCTTTAGTTCTTTCTTGCGAAAGTTGATCATCAATTATATCTTCTTTGTAAACAATATTAATGGGGTTATGACTTGCAGTGTCCCCTATTTCTCTTACATTTACTTCTTCAAGTTTTCCCACTTCTGGAGTGAGTGATCCTATTATAAAATCTTCTTCTCTATTTCTATGATGTGACCATGTATCTGACACTTCTTCCACTATTGGTTACATTATTGGATTTCATTTAGATCACTTTTCTTTAAATTATTTCATCTTAGTAGTCAATTTCTCTAGTTGCTCTCTAATTTGTTCTTTAGTTAGGTCAGGACCTTCTTCTTGAATTATAGGAGTCCCTGCTAAAGCTTGTCTCATTGCCACCATATTAGCCAAGTGTCACAAAGTGAATATATATGTTGTCTTCTATGATGCAGAACTTGTCTTAACATGTGCCAATGTTTTCATTCTCACATCCTCAACAATCATAGGCTGAACTCTTGGCTTTGTTGTGGAAGAAAATTTCACCTTTGGAATTTCCATTACATTGGCTGGAGTGGCCACAATTTCTTTGGACTCGCTAGCTGGTTGTGACACCATTGGAATTCCCTAGCTTGAAGTATTGGAAACTTTCTCCTCACTTTGCTTAGCTGCCTCAATTTCTACAGTCTTTGTTTTCTTTTTAGCAGTCCTTCCATACCCCTATTCATCCACTAGCTTTTCCTTTCCCTTGACATTGCATGGATATTTTGGCTCCATCCTAGCTTCTTTCAATGCCTCAAAGTAACCATTAATCCAGTATTGAGTATATGTCAACACTTGCTTAGAAATATCCTTGATGGTTACTATCTCCTTCTTTGTATAATTTCGGTATGGGATGGGCTCATAAAAAAAAATTGAATCATAAACTATATTCAATAGCTCTCCATTATCAGTATCCAATTATTCTAAAATATCATGAGTTATGAGAAGCTTTCTACTTCTAGTTGATAAACATGAGCATACTTATTTCCTATTTGCTTGGCAAGGTTTTCCTATAGATCATAGTCTTTTTGTTGGGGTGCAAAGAACTCCAACTCATAAAGTCTCAACTCCTCCTCACACATACCAACACTTTTGATCACACATACCGACACTTTTGATAGCAACACATTTATAATTCCCAATTGTGATAGGAAATTTAACAAAAAAATTCTTGTGTGCTTGTACAAAAAGAGCATTAGATAGTTGCACCTACCTCACAAATTCCAATAACAACAATTTATCTATTGCATACCTGGGTAGCATGAAGGTGTATCCCATATATCCTTCCACTCTAATATAAGTCAAAGTTGGAAATTGAATATACCAGTCTCCAAAAAACTTGATAACACTTTGTGATTCAAGGGATATTCTTTTGGCCTTGTTCCCTTCCATTATTCTCACCAACTTCCTAGAAATCACATCATTTACCCTTTCCTAATGCTCTTGATACTAGTGGATAGTAATCTAGGGCATATGAACATATATCAAATTATTCCCTGGTTTTCTACCCAGGGTACTAAATCAGTTCAATCATTGTACATTTTCCAATAGGGCACAAGAATAGACAACATATGAGGACATGACAAACCATTGGGTGTCTAAGAACATAATATTTACTCACGCAGTATGTCACTGATAAAATTTCCCCAGTGAATTTGCACAGGGACTTCCTTTATTTTTAATATAAGCTTGAACATCTAGGGTTTGAATTTGTTGGCATCATTGCATCCAACTATCCAGCTCAATAGGTTTATTATTTTCCTAAACATCTTGAATAAATGATGACCTTAGGATTTTCTTCATTTGATTTTTAGGGTGTTTGCAGAACCATGTTGATATTGTAAGCCTCTTGTTTTGTTCTTCTACGTTCAAGTATGGTGTGGCCAAAAATTGCATATCCAATGGATTCATCTGTTTGAATGTGGGGAGCCCAAATGTGTACACAATTCCCTCTATGGAGAGGTCTGCATATACTCTTCCCTCTTTCTCAATGACCCTCTTGTTTAGGTCATACAATCTCATGCAATCTAATACTAGCTTAGGGATGTCGATCACCAATGGAAACCCTCCTGCCAAATGCAGTTCACTTGTAACAATATTCTTAGTGCACTAAGAGGCACCTGCTTGTGTAATCTGCATAGTGAATTCATGATCACTAAATCCTCCTAGGTGAGTATTTTTAACAATCCCACCAATTGATACAACCTATGAAACAAGATATTTAAATTCCTCATATGTTTTCTTCTTCCTAGAAGTGCTCATATTTCTCTTGTTTTCCTACATTATTAGAAAATATGTGCCTTCGAGTTAGGGTTAAATTCAATCATACATTTTTGATAATTCATGAAATTTATTTTTACTCATGATGTTTTCAATCTACAATCAGGTTAAATTATTTACAAATAATCAACATTTCAATCAAAGAATAATGACCATCTCTATAGTTTTATGTTGTCATTGATGTCACCATGTTGTGATTGCAAGTCTAAGTTAGTGCTTCATCTAGTATTTTGGTTGGGTATCTAAACTAAGATACAAGCTACACCCTTTGGTATTTTAGTTTGCAATCATCCATGGTTGATAGCTATTGCTTGCAATTTTTAGAAACTATTTATGATTACTGAAAGCATGTATGTTCAGAATCCCTTGTGATTTGGTGCTCGTACAACCTAGTGGCATTATTCTGTTCATTACTTTTTTAATTTTTGGCTGACTTCATGCATAAGTTGTAATATGGTGAATCAAGTTTTGTTATGCAGATATATGTGCAACATATCTTAGGTCTATTTTGACATGATGTAGTGTGTTGAGTGATTTGAATTGTTTTTAGAAAAATATTGTGAAAGCTTGTAGCCCACAATTGGTATTTTTGATAAATAAGAAATGCATCTAATTTTGCTAGCCTAATTGATGCTTGCAGATAGATTAAGCATATATATGTTGAACAGTTTTTGAATATTGTGAGATTTGGATGAGGTAGTTATGAATGCGAAGGTGAAGAAGAGTGAAAATGATGAAGTCTATTAAGTCTATCTATAGAGCACCACGAGAACTACATCAACACTTGTTAGGTTCACTCTTTTTAGTTCATTTTGGTTGTGAAGCCCAATTTTTTTGGTACTATTTTGTAGGAAGTGAGCCTCCGTGTAAGTAGTGAGCTTTTGTATCTAGATAGTGAGTCCTATTTAGAATAGTGATCCCTTGGTAGTGAGCCTTATATATTCAATTTTGGAACTACTTTATATTGTGAGTTAATCCTCACCATGGTTTTTTCCTCATTTGGTTTTCCACGTAAAATTTGGTGTTCATTGTGTTGATTTTACTTTATATTATTTGCATTTCATGTTCATACTTAATAAAAGAACAGTGTGGTTGTGAAATTGATAAGGGTTGAAGTTTTGAGTTTAAATTTGGTGACAACTAATTCATCCTCCCCTCTTCGTTATCTTGTGCCTTTTAACAATTGGTATTAGATCTTTGGTTCCTTGGTATAGAGCTTAACCGCTTAAGGAAGACCCTTAAGGTTGATCAAATGGATGATAAAGAAGAAATCTAGGATGCTCTTCAGGATCTTGGCAAAGTTGAAAATGAAAATAGAGACATGAAGGAAAATATTTAAGATGCTAATGAATGTGTTTGAAGTTTGAAAGAAAAATTAAAGAAATTCAAGGAAAGACATAAAGAAGTGAGTGAGTAGCTGCAAGAAGAGATAATTGGACTGTAAGTGCTTGTAGAAGAAAAAAAGAAAATTGAAGAATGTCTAAATTCAATGGTATAGAACAAGTCTGACGAATGCTACAAACATGAAAAAGAGGTAGTAAACTTGAGAGTAGAGCTAAAGAAGGAAAAACTATACAAGAACAATTTTAGATCTAGCTCTGATAAGCTTGAAGAACTGCTTGCAGGATAGAAACCAAGTCAACACAAAGGTGGCTTGGGAAATGATGTAGGTGAAAGTTCAAAGGAAAATCAAAAGACTCAAGATAGAGGGAAGAAAAAAATAAATTCAAGAAATTTTGTAAGAAGACCACCTATGAGATAGCCTAATGCACAAATGTATCCCTCTTTCAATGGTATTTGTTTTTCCTGTAATAAATTTGATCACACCACAACAAAATGCAGGAGCAAGATGAATTAGTATCCTGGTTCTTTCTTTAGACAATGTTTTATGTGTAAGAAGGTTGGAAATAAAGCAACTAAATCCAAATCTCAGGTGAGAATGATTAGTCAAGTAATGATGAACAAGTTTAATGGAGGTTGAATGAATCAATCTCTTAATGGCTTCTGCTATATCTATAAAAAAATTGGACACAAATAAAACCAATGTAGATTGATAAGTAATGAAGGTCAAACTAATTAGAAAAGTGTTTTCTGCTATAATTGTAACAAACCTGGACATATCTCAAAGGTTTGAAGAAGTAAGAAGGGAAAGCAGTCTGCTTCGGTAGAGAAGAATGAACAGGTAAAGATCAACAAAGAAGAGATGAAGTAGGAGATGAATAAGATATGGGAGAAGAAAGAAGAAGAAGAACCTAAAACTATTAATGTGTTTGTGCCCTCATCCAGTATGGAAAATTCCTCTAGAAATTAGACCTAGCATGGTCTTAGGGGGAGAATTATCAAAAATTTGTAAAAAACCCCTGGACGAATGGTGTGTCAAAGGCTGGCACGAGGATGTAATGTGAAGAATGAGAAAACAAAGGTTTTGGAAAAGGAACCAAAATAAAACATGTTGACATGTTGATTTGTGGACTGAATTAGGGTTTTCTATGTTGAGAAGAATGCTTTTAGCAACTTTTTGATGTATGTTGCATTTAATGTGATTTAGGGAAAATCATTGTGTATAAGGTAAATTTTGTAAGCCTCTTTGATCACTTTAGCACTTGAAGAGTTTGAAAGGAATCTAAGAGCAATCTCAAAGCAATCTAAAGCATTTATAAAGTAATTTGAAGAAATTGTTATGGATACTTAGGTATTATTTCTTACTCTATGAAGGAAAAAGAAGTCTTGATTGAACAATAAAAAATTCAAGAAAGTTAAGCATGGCAATGGATAGATGATTGAGTGGAAACATTACACTGAAGTTGAAAGCAATTGAATTAGAAGAATTTGATCATAGGAAGATGAAGGAAATGGAACTAGGGCTGAAGAAAAATGAATTACAGAGCATAAAAACCCTAGGTATGGATTTATGGGGAGAGTTTCCTTGGTTTTCTGATAAAGAGTTCCTCTTGTTCTTGCTAACTCGATTCAAGAATGGTAGTATTATGTTGAAAAAACCCTACCTGATTACAAAGGAAGCGATCAAAGTGATTACTGGTTTATGCAGTATTAGGGATCTCCTTGGAAAGAAAATCGTGAAATACAAAGATGTGGAGGAACTTACTAGCATTAATAAATACACTCGAGTTCTATTGATAAACACTCTTGTGGATTCTATTGTAAGGTATCTTGTGTATGATATTTATTATAAAATCTATTTTAGAAACCATGAAGGTTCGACTTCTGCTATTGCTATATATCTTTCACATATGATGGTTAAGGAAAACAACTAGTTTGATTTGTGTAGCCTATTACTTGAAAATCTAACTAAGAATGCCTGAATGTCATTGGTTGAGGGTTACCCTTTTCATTTTGGATCTTTGCTTGTGTCCTTGGATTTTTACTTTTTGAACTCCCTACTGAGAAGAGAAAATGTTGTGTGGGAATCTGGTATTCCTATTGGGAAAAAATTCTATAGATACTTGGAATCATTGGTGGATAATATAATTTATTACAAATCATATTTCACATCCTTAAAAAAAAAAAGTGCTCCGGTATGTCTATACCCAGTCAATTTGAAGTGGGTTTATCCTCCCATAAGAGAGAATTGGAAGTTGTCATTGGTGAGTCTCCTCCAGAACCAAAAGAGAGGAAAACTATTGTAATAGATGTCTTGGAAGAAAAGAAGAATGAAGGAGAATTTCTATCTTGATTTGAATCCTTTGATCCAAAGGATATATAGATGCTGCTGGACAAGGGTGAGATGAAGAAGATTTGTGAAATGGGGAATGTGTACTCTCCAGTTGAGAAACTTAAAATTGATGATGTACTAGTTGATTATTTTCTTAATAGAGGTATCTCAATTTTTGATGTGACAGATTCTTTACTAGATGATCTAGTAGAGATTATTAAAGAGAGAGCATTGTTGGAAGGACCCAAAGGTCATAAGTTCAAAGCTATGCTTGGAAGAAGATATAACAAAGAAAAGAAAGTGATATCTAAACATATGAATGAGATAAAAGAATGTATTAAAGAAATATCTAACATCTACAGGTATTGTCTCTAGTGGCCAACAACTATGGACAATTTCAGAAGTAGAATTGAAGCCATGGAATCTAAAATGAATAGTTTACATTGATTACTTCAAAGAAAAGGATGGAAATTAGAGAATAAGGGTTGGTGAATTATAGGTGGAATTGCTGAATACTCAGAGGTAAGGAGAAGATATGGTTAAAACCTTCTGGTTGGTTAAGGAAGTTGTTGAGGTCCAGTTGGATCATCTATCTGGAATTCTCTCTAATGTAGAAAATTATGAACGATTGTTTCCATTTTCTGATTAGCCATCCTCCTTTGCATAGTTATCTTTGTTGGAAGGTGTACAGGAGTGAATTTGAACCCCATGTGAAAATTACCCTTTTTCCTCTTTCCACTTTAGAAAACCAAGTTTGTATGCTTAATTCCACCTAAGCACATTTCTTTCATCACACTTGGCACATGTTTTGAGCATCGGTGGAGGCATTTCTATTGAATATGCCCACGCAACACACATACATCCATGTAGTACGCTTACATCCTTGGTAAATTCTTGCAGCTAGACCTATAGAGGCGTTACACTTCTCATTGGGAGTCAAGTTGTAATGCCCCATATGGCTGACTGACCCGAATATGTTCATTTCTTTCATTCCCTCCTTCAAATTCATTCCTTGAAAAAGAATTTCATCTTCTTCATAGCTTTAAACATTCACTTTATCTTCTACCACCACTCGAACAGCTTCAACACACTCTTTTGCATCCACTTCAAGCTCTCAAGTAGCATTCTTGCACCTCATTGCAACATATATAACACTCCATCACTTCAATAGAGCAAGTTGGGGACAAAACACCATTGCAATAGAGGCTTGAGTACTCTCATTTTCTCCCCCAAGCATCCTTGAGTGCTCTTGGTGGAGGTGGTAAGCTCCCTTTTCCTCTCCTCTATCACTTGGTTGAGTTAGTACATTTATTGTTGTGTAGTGCTTTTGTGCTCTTTACTAAATTTTTCTCTTTATCTCAATTTCTTGGTTGTCCATGGAGGTGGAAACACCTAAATGGGGGTCTAAGGTAGGACCCTATACAACCACCCAACATTTTCCTCTTTCAGTGTGTAGGTGGACGTGCTTTGCAGAGCGAGCTAGTGAATAGGCTCTTCTATGAAATCATCTTTGTCACCCTAGATTTGGTATAATTGCTTTACCACATTCATTTGTGGGTATGTGCAAGATCATCATGGAAAAAATAGGCCCTTAAGTGGCAAAAAAATAAAGAAAATTAGAGTTAGGAACCTTGACATAAAAATTTGAATAAGTTATCTATATTATTTCAAAAATTTGTAAGAGTAGAATCTGTAGCAAATTGAATGTAGTTTCTAAAGTACTAGGTTTATTTAAAAAAAAAAAATCTATTTGGTGAAAATTTGAAATTTCAATGCAAAAGTACTTAAATTTCAAGGAATAGATAAGAACTAGGTGTCTATCTGACCACCCTAACCATAGTAGAATTATAGTATTTTCTTATAAGATTTTAGATATAAGTAGAGGACTCATGTCCCGATGTGATGCATTATTTTTTGTAATTTTTTTCCAATTAAATAATTAATTATGACTTTTTTATTACAAATTTTAAAAAATATAGAAACTCATATGTCTGACCACCTTAACTTGGTCAAAACTTCATGAAATTAATTTTTTTTTAATCCTATAGTATGTGAATCATAGAATGTGATGTATGTTTCAGATTCAAAAAATGTGATATTGTTTAAAAGCTATAGATGGTTTTCAATCAACCTATCAATTAGGACTTTAGTTGTAATTTAAATATAAAATGAATAATAATTATTTATTAATTTCAAAGTAAAGCATAATTTATATTGATGGAAAGTTGAGAATCTCCTTTAAAAACCCTTTTCATTTCATCAATTTTGGGTTAAAAAAAAGTTTTCAGCCACATACCCTACACATACCCATGATATCACCACTTTTTGGCCCATCATGATCCTACACGTACCCTTGTACTTCTCACATTTCATAGTGTTATTTTTCTCTTTTAGAATCTTTTAGTTAGGCTAATAGCTTGTTTTCTAATAGTTCATGTTGTACTTTTGATCCTCTGGTCGTATGGATGCCAGCACACCTGAGAGACGCTAACGTACCACACTTTCATCTTAGAACTGTGCTTCTGTCCTCAGATAGAGAGTTATCCAAGATACAGTGTTGATCTTGAAAACTAGCTTGCCTAGCCCTATTTTGAATCTTGGGATTCTAGAGTTGTTGCAAGACTTTATAGTCCTCATCATTCTCATCCTCATATATTGAAATCCTACTAAGCTAAAGTAAGTTAGGGAAGCCTTCCACATCTTGGTCGTCTGTGACTTGGGGCCTTGCATGTGGTGGTCCCTCTCTCTTACATTTTTGGTGAACTCGACATGATGAACCAATGTCTATTCATCCATCAGTGTTGAGACCCCTCCCATGTACTTCATGACTATTGTGTTCCTGAGTGTTGTGAAGGTTTATGAGCATCACAACGCAATCTACAACTTCTAGGTATATCGTTAGGAGAAGTGTATGACACCTCCCAATGGAAAGGACGAAGGTCTCCATTGGGTTATCTACAGGAATTTACTCTGGTCTCACCATTGGTCTAGCTATGTAGGAGTAGTTTTCAAGGAATGAGATCAGATTTGTTGCGAGATTATTCACATTCCCACTCCCCTTGTGTCCCCTACACCATCATTGGTAGATGAGCATGAGGTCATTCAAATCCCTACAGAATATGTATTTTCCCTTGCTAAAGGACTAGGCAACTTAGAAAATCACTTGGAAAGAAATCTAATGATCTAGAGCTACTCAAGTTGCTAGCAAGTTAAAACACATGGTGGGTAAAGATCAAACAAGTATAGAGCTTCTTACTAGCCTCCTCGGTCTCATCAAAGCATCCCACTTCTATTTACATGGCCAATTTCGTCCCTTCTATCAGTACCCCTTTTGTTTCTGAACAACCCAAAACTATCAAAGTAAACAAGGCCCCTTTGGGATTTAGCTTCACCCCTTGTCACCTCTAGTGGTGGAGGCTTTGGCAAGATGAGTGGTGGGGGATTTGGTAGTGGTGGTGGATTTTGTAGTGGAGGTGGTGCTAGTGGAGGTGGTTCTAGTGGAGGTCATGGTGGTGGCTCTGGCGGAGGCCCTACTAGTGGCAGTGGCTCTGGTAGTGTTTCTGGCAGAAGTCACACTGGTGGCAATTCTAAAGGTAGCCTTGGTAGCAATTCTAGGGGAGGTTCCTTTGGCCCTCTATCTTCTAATGACCCTATTCTAAACACTCTTCTTTAGAATATGGGTAAGATGTCGAGTAGTTGGTGAGTCTTTCCCAAGCCTCTTCACAGCCTATCTTCTAGCCATTCTTCTGACACAACCCATTGTCAGTTGTGATCTTAAACACTCCTTTCCCCCAAGGAATGGAGATCCCTAAATTTGAAATTTATGGCAATAAAAGGGATCCATAGACACATGTGTATGCCTTTAATACCCAATGCACAATTTTTTTCTATCATGATGTGTTGATGGCCAAACTATTTTCTTGATCTCTCAGGGACATAGCGCTTGAGTGGTATTGTTCCCTTCCTAAGAATTCTATTTTATCATTTGACCAACTTGTTAATCAATTCCTTAGATAATTTCAAGAAAACATCAGGCCAAAGATGACCTTTTTGAATCTCATCTGATGTTAACAAGGAGATAACAAAAAAATTATTGACTTTATAGCGCAATACCAAGCACTCCTTTCACAAATATCATATCAACTGCTTGATTTTGATGTGAAAAAGGTATTCATAGGGAACTTACAAAGACCTTGGAAAGAGAAGTTCATCCTTATGAAATGCACTTATTTCACGCACTTGTGTTCAACCTTACGAGAGTACCAACAAATGGTTGTTTAGTTCAGAAGATCCTCCTCACACTCCCATTCTGAGGGAAAGTCCATCATATCAATCTTTGGGAAAGGTAAGCTGGTAAAAAATGTAGTTTCTACTGTTGATAACAATGGCCTCAGGAATAACCAACAATTTGCAAAGTTATCAAAATCTTATTCTTCTATTTTTCCAAAGCTGTTGAAGGATAAGATCATAACTTTGCTAAATCCTAAGCCTATTAAGGATCCTTACCCTAATTGGTATGATGGAAACACTTACTGTCAATACCATTGGGTTAATAGACATGATATCGAACACTGCGTGTGCCTATGTCATGAGATACAAGACCACATTGAGGATGGTACCATTCATCTTAATGGGAGTAAACAAAATGCTAACAATTCAGTAGTGAAAGCTAATAGTGAATTGAAAATATACATGAACCCATTTTCATCACATTCTGCTAACATGATTGTAGATCCCACTTATTCTATTACTCAACTCGAGGCCTATGTTAACATGGTTACAGTGACTTCTACTACTCTTCCTACACCTAGTTCATCAGACATAACATTCACGTCAAAATATTTTCCCTTAAACAATAAACCCTCACCTCTCTACGATCATGCTTGCATCAATGGTAACATTGTGATAGGAGTCTTGGTAGACCCTACGAGCCACATGAATGTTATTATAGAGGAAACATTAGTATTAAATTAATTACAAAGTGAAGATTATGAAGAAAAAAAAATTATCTATATGCATGATGGTATGTGCCTTACGCCTTATGGCTCAATAAATTTTTTCATCTTGTTTGGACCCAGAGCTATTAACATAGTTTTTGATGTTATCTCGGACTCAAATTTGTTCAAAGTAAATATAGGAATACCTTAGCTAGCTTCCATGAATAGAATCGCCTCCGTTATTCACAAGTTTTTAAAGTTTTCCAATGAAGGTGTCATGCATGCAGTGCATGACACTATATATCAAACCTTGGTGTCCCATGGTGGATATCCATTGGATCACTTTTTGTCTACCCCAGTTGGTTTGCTTCCTCCAAGAATGAACCTTCTTTATAAGAATTATGTAAAGTATAAGACTAGGGGCAAAGGATAGTTGAAACTAACCCTTCTTGTGATGCAGTAGTCGGTCACCTCCTCCTCCCAAGAGGAGAAGGAGAAGGTCATACTGACCTCTCCCCCTTCTTAGAAGAAAGAGGAGAAGTCCACATCGACTCCCTCTCCTTCCCATAAAGGAAAAGAGAAGGCTACTTTTCCCTGAAATGCCTCGTCCTCTCCCCTTTCTTGGGAAGAGTACTGGATGAGTTAGTCTGGTGGCTATCTGTTGAGTCCAATGATTCCTCCTTGGCATAGGCCCAAGCTGAGGATTGCAAATCTCTCTAATGAATACCCCAGATTGTGTTACTATTTATATGACAGAAAGAAAGGTTCACCTCCTACCACTCTTGCTCCCAAGGTAGTAAATGAGAAGAGGCCCACTATTGAAGCTCTTGAGCTGACTACCCCCACTACTCCTCAACCTACCTCTCCTCCTCCTATTTAGGAATTCATTCCTCTACCAAAAACAGCTATAGTGAATGTCCCCATGGTTGAGTAGGAGCCCTTTTTTCCTTCACATCCTTTGGCCTCTAGCTCAAAGAGTCAAAGAAACTCTCTTGTGCGTGAGTGCAAGCATCGGTGAAAGGCTCTCTTGGCTAAATAGGCTACCTTGCAAAGGAAGGAGAAAGAGATGACTGCCCCTATTTCAGGGCCTTCTACAATGTCACCCTCTTCCCTTCCTCCTGCTTGTCTCTAGTCTAGTTCTGCACTGCTTCCAGCTTCTGTTGCGAGTGTGAATGAATCTAACCCCAAGGGGGTACAAGTGTTCATCACTCCTTTGGTGGAGATTCCTTTCTTGATGTTTTTTCTGGATATCTAGCCTTTCCTCGAACCCATGGATATGATTAATACCTTAGTTGTATCCACTTCCTCCTCTTCCTCCACACTTCTAGCCTCATTTATGGGGAGTTCATCTCCTATGATGAAGAAACAGGCGGAGTGTGTCCATTCTAATAATGGAGGATGTATGAGGAGTTCATCTTCTTCACAAGGTGGCCCTATATTGACTTGTTTTGTCCTAGTGATAGAACCAGTCCCTGCTTCCCCTGAGTTTGTCACCACTCTTGAGTCACTCAGTGAGCCTAGTGGTGAATATGAGGTGTAGCCTATCCCGTACACTAAATTTAAACATGATTCTCCTATGGGGTGTGTGTTTAACTCTATGGATGAAGTGTCATCCTTGTCAGTGATCTTCATGAAATTGCTGACCTTATCTCCACAAGAGCTTAGTGGAGAGGACCTCGAAGGTCCCTCTTCCTTAGCCCTTATTGTAGGAGGTTTGAACGCTCCTCCTCTTAACATCCCACTATTGCAAGCTTGTCCTACTTCCCCTACGATGATCTAGAGTGGGATGCAAATGACCTCTTGGATGATTAATGTTAGGAAGAGGCCTCTTCATGATCTTGTGTGTGTGTGTGTTTTGTGATGTGTTCCTCGATGTGTGCATTGATTACCATTGCCACCCCTATTGGTTCTTGGATACAAGCATGTTTTTTGTGTTGTAAACCTTCTTCTATTTGTATCATCATTATTCCATGTTTTTTCTTGATTTTGAGTAAATTAGAGATAATGCAAAGCATTGGGGGCATTTAGGCTTTCCTTCCATGTTGACCCATTTTTTTATTTTTACTTTGTCTTCATGTACATTCTTCATATGGTCTGATATAGTAAGGGGTTGATGATAGTTCATTTATATACTATTACTATACATATCTATATATATTTATGAGTAGTTCTAACCCTGAAATATTAGGCTACCCCTATGCCCTTTGTTTGTATTTTATTTCTTTTTTCTTTCTCTTTATCTTTCTCTCTTCTTTGCTTGAGTTGTCCCTCCTATGTGTGACAATGCTTTTCTTTAACATTTGAATTTTTATAAAATGCATTCATTTCCAACAAATATTTTCTAAAAATCCTTGCAAACCTTTCTTCAAAATCTTATTCTCAACTTGAAACCCTAACAAAACACGTTTCCTTCATTAGGGGTTTACAAAGAAAGGACTTGAACCTTCCTCTCAAGTGGAAATATCTTTGACTTTCCCCTCACCTAGGGGCATATTATTCCTTTCGAATTCCTATTGGTATGTGGCGACTGATCATGCTATACTGTATAGCCCATTGAAGCTTCTAACCTTGGTAAAAAGGGGGTTCGGATGGGTATTTCAGTATGAAGAAAAATGCGATTATTCGCAAGATTGTAATAGGTTTTGCATTGGATAATAAAAGTATTGGATGGCTGTGGTTTGGTGGATGTAGCCTAGATTGGGTGAACCACGTTAAATTCTCTGTGTTATGATTTATTCTGTGTATGTTTTAGTTTCTTTCTTTATTAATTAAATCTGAATTTAATTGTTAGATATTTTCCATCTCTAACCCTAACAAGTGGTATCAGAGCGAGTCGTGTTTTGATTATCATTTGTAGGAAAGATCTCATGGTTGAGTGGGAGTCTCACAGTTGAGTGGGAGTCTCACGGTTGAGTGGGAGCAATGGCAGATGAGGGTAAGAAGGTTGAGAAGTTTAATGGGCAGAACTATCAGTTATGGAAGATGCAGATGGAGGACTATCTCTATCAGAAGGATTTATGGCGGCCATTGGAAGGGAAAACCAAGAAACCCGCAAGCAATGTCTGATGAGGACTGGGAGATCTTTGGATAGAGGTTCTTTGTAGCATGCTTATGCCTGCACAATCGGGCATTCAATTACAAAAGCAAAGACAACTCAAGATTTGATGGAAACCCTGGCAAAGTTATATGAAAAGCCTTCCGCTTCGAATAAGGTATTTCTTATGAAGTGTTTATTTAATATGAAAATGGTAGAAGGTGGGTCAATTACTGATCATTTAAATGAGTTTAATATGGTCACTACCAATTAACTTCTGTAAAAGTAAACTTTGATGAAGAAGTTAGGCTCTTTGATTCTCGTTCTTGCCCAAAAGCTGGAATAGCTTGGTAATGGCTGTTAGCAATTCTGTTTCTGGTTCGAATACATTGAAATTTGATGATGTTGTTGGTGTTATTTTGAGCGAGGAAATCCGTAGGAAAAGCTCTGGTGGAACATCCACATCAGGCAGTGTTTTGAGTGCAGAAAGCAGGGGCAAAACAAGGGAGAGAGGAAACAATTATGGAAATCGTGGGAAGTCACGAGGAAAATCAAAGGACAAAAGGTCCCAATCTAGAGAGAAGAGGGATTGCTGGTACTGTGGTAAGCCAGGTCATTTGAAGAAAGATTGTTGGTCTCGGAAAAATAAAGATGGAGACAACAAGGAAGGAAGAAAAGAGGCAAATGTGGTAAGTAATAAATCTGATGAGGATGTTTTGATTCTTTCCCTTGATAATGCTGATGATTCTTGGGTATTAGATTCAGGGGCTTCATTTCATGCTACCCCCTATAGAAGTTATTTCCTTGATTATGTCCAAGGGGATTTTGGGCTAGTTTATTTAGGAGATAATGAACCCTGTCAGATTGTTGGAAAGGGAAGAATCAAGATTAAGTTGCAGAATGGGAATCATTGGCTACTACGTGAGGTAAGGCATGTTCCAAAGTTAAGCAGAAATTTAATTTCAGCAGGGCAACTAGATGATGAAGGTTGTGTTGTTACATTTAGTGATAAAATTGAAGGTCACAAAGGGTGCCTTAGTAGTAGCAAAAGGTGTGAAAGTAGGCACCTTATATCTTTGTACAAGGTCATATTCCTTCTACTTTAATTGTTACGTAAAAGATCAATGTTCTGAAACAGTTGTTGCAGTTAAGTAGGTAGAAGATCGCGCCACAGCTTGCCGTGGACTCTAAATCAACACCGCGGGCATAATAGGACTTGGCATATAAGTGCAAAAGGTATGAAAGTACTTCATTCAAATAATGTTTTTACCAAAGTTCAAATGTGTTAATATGGGATTGCGGAGTTGTGTATGGAAACAAAAGAGAGTAAGTTTCAAGGATGGGAAGCAAAAGAAAGATGAGAAATTGAGCTTGTGCATATCGAATGTATGGGGGACCACCAGTATCTTCTCTCGGGTGGTTTCTCAGATATAATACATCTACTGATGATGCAACCAGGAAAGGTATGGATTTATTTCTTTAGGCAAAAATCTGAAGTATTTAAAACTTTTAAAAAATGGAGAAGCTTGGTTGAGAATGAGACAGGAAAAAGGTTAAAATGTCTCAGATCTGATAATGGTGGTGAGTATTGTAGTAAAGAGTTTGAAGATTATCGTTCCTCTAATGGTATTCGTAGGCAGAAAATGGTTCCAAGGACTCCACAGGAAAATGGAGTGGCTGAGCGCATGAATAGGACAATAATGGAGCATGCACGGACTATGAGATTGCATGCTGGGCTGCCTTTAAAAATGTGGGCAGAGACTGTAAACACTGCTGTTTACTTAATCAACAGAGGCCCTTCTAATCCTCTAGGTTGTGGTATTCCAGAGGAAGCATGGAAAGGTAAGAAGGTGAGTTATTCTTTTCTCAAAACCTTCGGTTGTGAAGCATTTGCACAGGTAGATTCTGAAAATAGAACCGCTTTCTGAAGCAAAAATCAAAAGAAATGTGTATTTGTTGGATACATGGTACTGGATGAATTTGGTTATAGGGTTTTGGATTTTAAAAATGTGAAATCATGTAGAAGGGATGTCATATTCAATGAAAAAGTGTTGTACAAAGATCTGTTGCTTCAGCATGAGAAGAAAGAAAAAGATTATGTAGTATTGGATGATACTCCAAACAATGATATTTCAGTGGTTCCTCATGCTAGGCAACAATAGCAGCAACAAATACCACAAACTCCTGTTAGACGATCTTCACAGATAAGTAGACCTCCAGAACGATTCTCTCCCTCTTTGTATACTATTTTGTTAACTGATGCTGGTGAACCAGAATATTATGATGAAGCTATGCAGGTGGATACCAAGGTTCAGTGGGAGCATGGAATGAAAGAAGAAATGGACTCTTTGCTGGAAAATCAGACTTGGGATTTATGCAAGTTACCTATAGGTAAAAAGGCTTTACCAAACAAACAGATTTACAGGCTGAAAGAGGAGGATGGAGGTAAGAAAAAGATTGAAAATGCATTAGTTGTAAAGGGATCGTACCGTAAAAAGGATTGAGATTTTTTCTCTAGTTGTTAAAATGACTTCTATTCGTATTGTGGCTGCTGAAGATTTGCATTTAAAATAGCTTGATGTTAAAACAACCTTTCTCCATGGTGATTTGGAAGAGGAAATATATATGGAACAACCACAAGGATTTGAGGTCAAAGGTAAGGAGAAACTAGTGTGCATATTGAAGAAAAGTTTATATGGATTGAATCAAGCACTGCAATGGTATTTGAAATTTGGATGTTTTATGGCTGAGCAAGGCTACAGAGGGTGTAATTCTCGACCATTGTGTTTATTTCTTAAGAGGTTGGATAATGATAGCTACATTATTTTGTGTTTATATGTTGATGATATGTTTGTGAAATGGGTCTAACATGGACCACATAAGAGAGTTGAAAACAAATGCTTAGCAAAGTCTTTGCTATGAAGGATTTGGGGGTAGCAAAATAAATCCTTGGTATGAAAATTTGTAGAGATAAGAAAAATAGAATTTTTTTTTATCTCAGCTAATATGTTGAAAAGGTGTTGCAGAGATTTCATATGGAGAATGCAAAAGCTGTCAGCACACCTTTGCCTAGTCATGTTAAATTGACTAAGGATGTGTGTCCAAAGACACAAGAGGAGGAAGAAAAAATGTCCAAGGTACCATATGCTTCAGCTGTAGGCAGTTTGATGTATGCCATGGTATGCACAAGACCGGATATTGAACATGTTGTAGGAGTTGTTAGCAGGTATTTGAGTCATCTCGGAGTTGAGCATTGGAATGCGGTAAAATGGATTCTCAGGTATTTGAGAGGTACATCCAATAATTGCTTATGCTTTGGGGGCTCTAATACTGATCTAAAAGGCTATGTTGACTCAGATTTAGCAGGGGATATAGATACCACCCTAAAATCTGGAAGCTTCTAAGCTTGGTAAAAAGGGGGTTCGGATGGGTATTTCAGTATGAAGAAAAATGCGATTATTCGCAAGATTGTAATAGGTTTTGCACTAGATAATAAAAGTATTGGATGGCTGCAGTTTGGTGGATGTAGCCCAGATTGGGTGAACCACGTTAAATTCTCTGTGTTATGATTTATTCTGTGTATGTTTTAGTTTCTCTGTTTATTAATTAAATCTGCATTTAATTGTTAGATATCTGCCATCTCTAACCCTAACAATTCCTTGATGTAGTGAACATCTTTCAAAATAGTTCTTTGATGAAGGATCAATTCGAGAAATAAAACATCTACTTTTGAACTGTGCATCCCTTGAGTGGACCCCCTCTTCACAATGGTTTTCATGACTATTCACATACTTTCCTATTTGGTCACTTCCTGACTATACAGAGTTTTCTTTCCTAGGTTTCCTCCATGTGAGAGATTTTGGGGGATACCTCCCTATAGGACTGAGAGCCTATAGAGGGATTCCTTTGAGCTTCCTCCATGCAAGGGATCTTGGGGGTGCCTCCCCTGTAGGACTGATAGCCTATAGGGTGCTTTCTTGGGTTTCCTCCATGTGATAGATCTTGGGGGTTACCTTCCCTATAGGGCTACAGATCTGTAAGGTGCTTCCTTAGGTATTCTTCATGTGAGAGATCTTGGATAATACCTTCACTATAGGACTAAGAGCCTTTAGGACACTCCATTTAGGTTTCCTCCATGCAATAGTTTTTGGGGGATACCTTCCCTACATGACTGTGAGCCTGTAGGGTGCTTTCTTTGGGTTTCATTAATGCTAGATTTTTGGGGGGTACCTTCCTTATAGGACTAAGAGCCTGTAAGGTGCTTTCTTTCTTCAACTTCATAGTTTCAAGCAACTATGAAGTCCTTTTCTTTCCCTACACCTTCAGGTATGCCATAGCATGGTCTACATCCTTGATGGTTCATGTATATACTTCTAACCTTGCTCTCTCCTTGATCTACTGTACTGAGCACTCATTAGTACTCATGCTTGATAAAGTGGGGGGAAAATGTATAGGAGTGAATTTGAACCCCATGTGCAAATTCCCATTTTTCCTCTTTCCACGTTTTAGAAAACAAAGTTTAGAGGCTTAATTCCACCTAAGCCCACTGCTTTCATCACACTTGGCACATGTTTTGATCATCGGTCGAGGTGTTTCGATTGAAGATGCATGCGCAATGCACAAACATCCACACAACACACTTACATCCTTGGAAAATTCCTACATTTGAACCTATAGAGTTGTTACAATTCTCATTGGGAGTCAAGTTGTAATGCCCTCTTAGTTTGAATGACCTGAATATGGTCGTTTCTTTCATTCCCTCCTTCAAATTCATTCCTTGAACAAGCATTTCATCTTCTTCACAACTTTAAATATTCACTTGATCTTCTACCACCACTCCACAAGCTTCAACACACTCTATTGTATCCACTTCAAGCTCTCAAGCAACATTCTTGCACCTCATTGTAGTAAATACAATAGTCCATCACTTTGATAGAGCAAGTTGGGGAAAAAACACCATTGTAGCAGAGGCTCAATTACTCTCATTTTCTCCCCAAAGCAGCCTTGAGTGCTCTTGGTGGAGGTGGTAAACTCCCTTTTCCTCTCCTCTATCACTTGGTTGAGTTAGCACATTTACTATTCTATAGTGTTTTTTTTCTCTTTACTACATTGTTTTCTTTGTCACTTTCTTGGCTATCCATGGAGGTGGAAACACCTAAACAAGGGTCTGACTAAGGTAGGCCCCTATACAACCACCCTAAATTTTCCTCTTTTTGTTTTTAAGTGGACATGCTTTCCAGAGCTAGCTAGTGAATATGCTCTTCTACAAAATCATCTTCATCACCCTAGCTTTGGTATATTTGATTTATCATGTATTCATTTGTACTTCTCATATTTAATAGTGTTGTTTTTCTCTTTTAGAAGTTGGTAGCTAGGCTGATAGCTTGTTTTCTGACAGTTAATGTTGTACTTTCATTCCTCTAGTCATACAGATGCTAGCACACCTAAGAGACTCCATTGCATTGTGTTGTCATTCCATAACTGTACTTTTTCCCTCAAATAGAGAGGTATCCAAGATATAGTGTTGAGCTTGAAAACCGGTTCTCGTAGCCCCATTTCGAATCTTGGAATTGCAAAGTGGTTGCAGGAATTTATAGTCCTCATTATTCTCATCCTCATATCCTAATATCCTACTAAGCTAAGGTAAGTTAGGGTAGCCTTCCACATCTTGGCCCTCCATGACCTGGGGCCTTGCATGTGGTGGTCCCCCTTCTTGCAGAAAGTATGAGTACAAAAATGAATTTTGTTTTGCTTGCTTGGGAAAGGATTCTTCCAATCATAAGAGAGAGGTACATGAAAATATTTCATGTAAAAAGTGTCATTCTTGTTTGAAAGTTTGAAAGTTTGAAATAAGAAGTTGGAATTCTTGTGTATATACAAATTCATCATATACATATGTTTACATCCTACCTTTTTGGTCACCCTTTTCCATTGATGTCAAAGGAGTAGAGAGTCATGTTAATGGGGAGAGAGGTATGTGGACAACAACTAAGGTGATAGGAGGAGAGAATGTTGTGGTTTGAAAATTTTTGGCACATGTTGCCATCAATGTGAAAGGGGGAGATTGTTGGAAGAATGAAGAAGAATGGATATCTCTACATCTTTGTGTTATCATTGATGTCACCATGTTGTGATTGCAAGTCTAAGTCAGTGCTTGATCCAGTATTTTGGTCCAGTATCTAAACTGATATACAAGCTATACCCTTTGATATTTTAGTCCACAATCCTCTGTGGTTGATAGTTACTACTTGTGGTTTCGAGAAATTGTTTCTAATTGCTAAAAGCATGTATGTTTAGAATCTCTTGTGCTCTAGTGCTCATACAACATAGTGACATTATTTTGTTGATTACCTTTTTTAATTCTGGTTGACTTCAAGGATAAGTTGTGATATGGTGAATCAATTTTTGTTATGTGTATATATGTAAGACATATCTTAGGTCTATATTGACATGATGTAGTGTGTTGAGCACTTTGAATTGTGTTTGGAAAGATTTTGTGAAAGCTTGTAGCCTGCAATTGGTATTTTTGATAAATAAGAAATGCATCTAATTAGACCGACCTAATTGATGCCTGTAGATAGATCGAGTGTATATATGTTGAACAATTTTTGAAGATTGTGAGATTTGGATGAGGCAATTGTGAATGTGAAGGTGAAGAAGAGAAAAAATGATGAAGTGTGTTAAGTTTGTCTATTAAGCATCACCAGAACTACATTAGCACTTGTTAGGTACATTATTTTCAATTCATTTTGGTTGTGAAGCCCTATTTGTTTTTTAAATCTTTTGTAGGTAGTAAGCCTCCTTGCAAGCGGTGATATTTTGTATCCAGAAAGTGAGTCCTATTCAAGGCAGTGAGCCCTTGGTAGTGAGCCTTATATATTCGGTTCTGGAACTAATTTATATTGTGAGTTAATTCTAATAGTGGTTTTTCCCTCATTGGGTTTTCCACGTAAAATATGGTTTTCATTGTGTTGATTTTACTTTTTGTTACTTGCATTTCATGTTCATACTTAATAATAGAATAATGTGGTCATGAAATTGATAAGGGTTGAAGTTTTGAATTAAATTTGGTGATAACTGATTCACCCCCCCTCTCAATTGTCTTGTTCCTTTTAACAAAGTGCAAAACCCTAGTAGTTGTGTTCTTCAGTATTTTGAAATTTATCTTTATTTGTCTGCCACAATGTTGGTTTTAATTCTTTGATGTCTTTACAGGTGAGTAATTTGGTGAAAGGTAGATTGTTATGGAAGAAATTTCATGCTCAAGGTGGTGCCAATTACATGTGTTATTTTTCACCTTCATTAATTTCTTTTACTATGCATTAACTACCCTGAATAATGGTGCAATCATGGTGGATTAGGATTCAAATTATGAACTCCTTGATTCCTGTGTAGGGAACCACCTTTGAGAGGGAAGCGAAATAGGTGGCTTGTTGGAATACTTGCAACATGTGCATGAAGGTTGGATGGTTGTGCTGGTTGTTTCTATGTTTTCATTGATGCCAACATGGTAATACCTACATGGTGTTTACTATATGGAAGTTTTCTTGGTTTACCAGAAGTTGTTCTCTACTAATAATGCTCCTCTGTGATGGATCAGTATGTTGGTATTTGAGTTTGGAACTCATCACAAGATTTGATACGACTCTAATATTCTAACCATGTTTTATTATCTTATTCAAACTACTTTTTCTTGGATCTTGAGAGTTTCTTTTGTCTATGAACTAGAAGTTATCTTTGATGGAGTTTAGTACTTTGTATCCTACTATTGTTCTATTTGTGGTGTATTGTGTGGGAGACTTTGCATTTTACTAAGGTGAACATTCTTATACTACGGTTGAGCTTATAGTCTCTTTACTAGTAGTATGATGATAAATTAACATGATCTCTAATGTATAAGGTGTTTGCATTAAGGATTATTTGATACTTTGAAATATTTTGTTTCTTAAAGTCTTGGCCAACTAAGCGAATGCAATATATTATGAAGACTAATAGCCGACTTGGCATAATGCGCTACACAAATAAAATGTTGAATCTTATGTGGTGTTGAGCTAATTGAAGAATAAGATATACTTTCATATATATATGATTAAAGATAGAAGAGATGAGCAATACAATTTGAAGAGAGATCGAATAAGAAATACAAGAGAGCGAGAAGGAGAAGTGAATGTGACCAGAGGAGAAGATCATAGCCTAAATGTTTTATTAGTTGTGATTAGTTTTGTTGAGTGACTACTGTGTGATGCAGTACTTTATATTATAATCTTCAATGGAACTTAACCTTGCACAGTGAAGGTGTATTCCATTAGTTCATTCTTTGGTAGTGAGCCATATCTTTTGTACTCATGCTATGATCCTTTTTAAGGATAGTGAGTCTTGGTAGTAAGCCATGTAATATTGTGTATCCAGATATAATATATTGTGAGTTAACCCTCACCATGGTTTTTCCCTCATTGGATTTTCCACGTAAAAATCCTAGTGTTCATGTGTGTGATTGCATTGACTTTCTTTTATGTTATCTCTTGTTGATTCAGTTAAAATGGTAATGAAGATTAAGTGGATTTTTATTATCGGTCTATGGAATACTGATTCAACCCCCTTCTTAGTATTATGGATGTTCAACATGGCTAATGTGGCATGCTTATATTTCAATTTAATTCTTATCAGGAAAAAGGCCTTAAAGGAAGCACCCATCTTGGATAATTAACGATTAACAATCAACAAGGTTTGAATCATCCAACACTAGACATTGAAGAATTGCCAGGATTTGGGACTTTTACCCACCAGGTTCATGAGAATTGGGTGCAAAGGCATACTTGGGACCGGGTGCAAGCAAAACCAAATTGGTTTGAAACAAAACTTATTAAAAAACATCTAGTCTTCGGTTCCAAAGAAAAGAAAAGCCACTACCGAGCTAACTAAGGAAAAAGTTGATATGCGAGCACTAGGACAATTTTACCTAGGTGACAACTTACTGGGTGAGATGATTAGCGAGGAAAAAAGTTGAACTAGAAGAAGATATTGTTGCAAGTATGAGAAATTTTGGTGGTGTTGTCATTAATGTTGTCATTGATGTCAACACAATCCAATATGTTGCAGATTGTGCATGTATAGCTGAGATGCTATTGAGATTTTGTGAATATATGGAGCTATCCTTATGATGTTGCAGATGTGTTGAAATGATGGGTTTCTGAGTGATTTTGAGAAAATTAATAAAGAGTGAAGTCAGAGTTATGTATGGGTTCAGGATGTGCTCCGGTAATCTCTATGCATTTCTTCTATGTTGATCCTATGCTTGTACAGATCTGAAGGGTTGATATGATGGTGATATATACTAATTTATAGCTTTTGGTTTGATGGAGTGTGAAAGTAGTGTTCACCAGTGTGTGAATTATTTAGGCAGTGTTGGTTATCTATGGATTGGGAGAAATTTTTCTACTCTACTGTCCTCCATTGTTTTGTTTCAGGTCTTGCGAATCTAGAATATTTCTTGTAATGGTGTTCTCTAGGTTTTGGAAAAGATGTTTGTAGTTTGGTGATCTGGAAGTTGAGTTTCAGATTTGTTGTATGTGTTTGCATAGTGTAGATGAACTGATGGAAGAAGTTCCTTGTTCGAAGGTTGTTACACTTTTTGTAGATGTATCTACAAGAACCTAAGAAGTGTACTCATGCATAATGAAGCATATTGAATTGTCCACATGTTATCTTCCTAGTGGCAAGCATGTACTTCAATGCTCATTTCTGTTTTCATTAGTTTTGGATGACCTAGTTTTTACACTTCATATGAAGAATTAACATTTAACTAAGGAAGCATGTGGTTGACTGAGACATTGTTTTTGGTCTTGGTTAAGTGTTTAATTGGTCCAATATCATTTCTTTCCACCACAGGAATGTTGAGCTACCAACCTAATTTGAATTTATGAAATGAAGCGTATGCGGCTGACCTTGGAGAATTTTTTTAAGGTTGAAGATGATATAAATGCAAGCTGAGATGAGAAGAATTAAGATATACACAAGTAACGAAGTAAGCCACAAGTGAAGAGTAGAAGTTTGTGAAAGTGAGTTGAGGAAATAGTACTTCATTGTGTTAGATTCCTAAAACCAATGTGCTAAAGGTTTTTGCAGTGTTCTATTCAAGGCTATGGATGTGTGTAAATTGATGCGGTGGATCTGTTTGTTATTTTTTGTATCTATAGGTACTGAACCTCCCTTTTGGACAATGAGTCCTTTTTGTAGGTAGTGATCCTTCATATTTGGGTAGTGAGCCCTTGACCTAGTGAGCCTTTTGTATTTAGTTTTTCTATCACTTTATATTGTGAGTTAATCCTCATTGTAGTTTTTCCCTCATTGGGTTTTCCACATAAAATCTAGTGTTCTTTGTGTTGATTTTGCTTTTTGTTATCTACATTTCATGTTCATACTTAATAACAGAACAATGTGTCTATGAAGTTAATAAGTGTTTGAAGTTTCGAGTTTAAATTTGGTGACAATTGATTCACGCCCCTCTCAGTTGTCCTGCACCTTTTAATGATTGTTATCAGAGCTTTGGTTCCTTGGTGTAGAGCTTAACTACCTAAGGAAGATCTGATGGAGCATAAGTTGGTGATCCCTATGTTCGATTGGTCTAATTATAGTGACTGGAAAGTGAAAATGAGAGGATATATTATCTCTCTTGGTCACAAGACCTAGAAGGCTATTGAGATGAAGTGTGTTGCTCTAGAGAGTGGTCCTATTATTCCAAATGAGGTTTATGCTTATGAGGAGAATGAAAAAGTGAGGTATGGTATCTTCAGTGCTCTATCTAAAACTAAGCGAACTAAGGTTCTTTCTTTGGACACTGCAAATAAAGTTTGGAAGAAGTTAGAAGAACTGTATGAAGGAAATGAAAGAGTAAAATTGACAAAGAAGATGATGGAAAACTATAGATATGAGAATTTGAAAATGGAAGAAGGGGAAGATTTTGCAAGCTATTTCTAGAGGGTTGAACCTGTAGCAAATGAAGTTAAGAATCAAGGGGGAAAACTAACTAATGAAGATATAATTGAGAAGATTTTAATAACCCTAATTGAGTGTTACAGTGATAAGATCTCAATTATTGAAGAGATGTATGATCCTAAGAAGTATGCTAAAGAAAAATTATTTGGCACCTTGATGGCATTTTAGATGAGAAATTTTAGAAAGGAGGAAAAGATAGAAACTACATTTAAAGCAACAAAGAATAAGGATGATCTAGATACTGATGGTTCTGATGAATTGGAAGCGAATTTTACTAGGAAGTTGAAGAAAGGTACCGATAAGTATAAAGGTATGTTGCCCTCTAAATGTTTTAGTTGTGGTAATATTGGTCATTATGCTTCAAGATGTATGAATAGAGCTGAAAATAAGGATAAAAAGGATTTTAAAGATAAGGATAGAAAGGATAAGAAATATAAGAAGTTATATTATATTAAAGAAGAAGTTGGAATATTTGATGATGGATCTAATTATGGGGGCGATGATAGTGAATGCTTGTTTTTAGCTTTGGAGAATAAATCTGTGTTAGCTAACTCTAGAAAATGTGCAAGAAAGAATGTTTCAGAGAAAAAAAAGAATGAGATGGAAGGTACTTTGGTCACTAACTTTCATTCTCAATAGGATAAAGACTACTAGGTGATTGACAGTGGATGCTCTAATCACATGATTAGAGGGAAAAGTAATTTTACAAAACTTGAAAAGTATGATGGTGGTTTGGTCATGTTTGGTGATGATTCAAGAGAAACTATTTTTGGGAAAGGTATAATTAGTTTTGATGGAATACACAACACTGATGATGTATATTATGTAAAGGTTTTAAGGCATAACCTTTTGAGTGTTGGAAAAATGTGTAGCAAAGGTTTTAAACTTTTCTCTTAGAAAAATATTTGTGAGATTAGAGAAAGACCCATAAATATGGATGCTACAGGAAGGAGAACACATGGAAACATCTATCAGCTTAAGGGTGTGGATGGTCAATGCCTTAAATCTCAAGTCAATGAAAGTTGGTTGTGGCATTGGAGAATGGGACATGTAAACTTTGATAATCTAGTTAGAATCAATTCAAGAGATGTTGTCTAAGGTTTTCCTAAAATCACAAGGCTTACTAATACTATTTGTAGAATTTTTCAGTTGGGGAAACAAACAAGACATAGTTTTAAGGGAAAAGAACAATCTACTATTGAAATGTTGGAATTAATTCATAAAGATCTCTATGGTTTGACTAGAATATAAAGCCTAAATGGTGATAGGTATTTCATGCTCCTTATTGATCGTTATTCTCAAATGACATGGGTTGATTTTCTTAGAGAGTAGACTTAGGCTCTAGATAGGTTTAAAGTGTTCAAAGCAAGAGTGGAAAATGAAGTGAACCTAAGCATCAAATGTTTGAGATCCGATAGAGGCAGAGAATTCAATTCTCGTGAATTTGATGCATTTTGTAAAGAGAATGGCATAAAAAGAAACTTCTCTGCTCCAAGAACCCCTCAGTAGAATGTAGTAGTTGAGAGGAAAAACCGGATGGTACAAGAAGCTACAAGAACCATGATGAAAGAATCAAATGTACCTAATGTGTACTAGAGAGAGGTGATACAAAATGTTGTTTATGTTCTTAATAGAGTTTAGATTAGAGGAAAAAACACAAAGACTCCTTTTAAGTTATGGACCGATAAGACTCCTATAGTGAAGTGCTTTCAGGTATTTGGAAAAAGATGTTATGTTAAAATAGATGTTGAAAATCTTGGGAAGTTTGATGTTACATGTGAGGAAGGAATTTTCTTGGGTACTCAACTAATAGTAAATCATATAGATGCTTTAATAAAAGATTAAGAAATATTGTTGAGAGTGCTAATGTAAACATTGATGAGGATATGCACAAACCTATTGAGATAAGTGAAGTGGAACCAGATGATCCTATTGGCATACCAGTACCTAAAGAGAATAAGGAAGAGGAAGAATAATAGACTAAAGAAGAAGAAGAAAATGAATCAGGACCTATTTCTAAGACTCTGAAGTATGTACAGAAGAATCATCTGGAGGAACAAATAATTGGAGATAAGAGTGAAGGTGTGAAGACAAGAAGAAAAGTAGTAGCTAAGGGAAATCTGTGTTTACTTTCTAAAATAGAACCTAAGTCTCTGTCTAAAGCATGTGAAGATGAAAGTTGGGTTAGAGCTATGAAAGAATAGTTGCAATAAATAGAAAAGAATCAGGCATGGGAATTAGTTCCTAGACTTGTGAATAAGAATGTAATTGGTTCAAAATGGGTGTTCTTGAATAATTTGAATGAAAATGGTGAGGTTATAAGAAATAAAGCAAGAATTGTATGCAAGGAATACTCACAAGTTAAAGGAATAGACTTTGAAGAAATTTTTTCCCCTATGGCTATAATGGAAGCTATTAGGATGTTTTTGGCATTTTCTTCCCATAAGGATTTCAAAGTATATCAGATCTAGATGTCAACTCAACATTTCTGAATGGTGAATTGTAAGAAGTATACATGGAACAACCTAAAGGATTTCAGTTATCTAACAAACTAGATATGGTTTGTAATTTGAAGGAGGCATTGTATGGATTGAAGTAAGCTCCCAAAGCTTGGTATGCAAGATTGGATAGATACCTAACACAAAAAGGATTATGCAAAGGTTTTGTTGAAAATAATCTTTACTTTAAAATGCAAGGTAACAAAATGTTCATAGTGGTAGTATATGTTGATGATATCATCTTTGGTGGAAATGAAGGATTGTGTAAAAGATTTACAAAATAAATGCAAAAAGAATTTGAAATGTCCATGATTGGTGAACTGAATTTCTTTCTTGGTCTTCAAGTAAATAAAACCAATAAATGGATATTCATCTCACAATCTAAGTATGTGAAAGATTTATTAAAGAAGTTTGGAATGAATGACTCCAAACTAGTTAGTAGTCCAATGGTGATCGAATGTAAGCTAAGTAAAGATGATGAATCTGCTAAAGCTATTTAGAGAAAATACAAACCCATGATTAGTGGGTTATTGTATCTTACTGCTACCAGACCAAACATCATGCATGTAGTATGTTTAGTTACCATATTTCAAGCCATTCCTAAAGAGGCACAAGTTACAGCTATAAAGAGGATATTTAAATGTCTTAATGGTACACCAAATTATGGCTTATGGTATCCTAAGGATGTTGATTTTACCTTGAGTGCTTATACTAATGCAAATTGGGTTGGTTGTGTGGATGACCAAAAGATTACCAGTGGAGGTGCTTTCTTTCTTGGCAGAAGATCAGTTTCTTGGTTGAGAAACAAGACTCTATTTCTTTATCCATTGTAGAGGTACAATATATTGTTGTAGCATCCTGTTGCACATAGGTTTTATGGATGAAGCAAACTATGAAAGACATTGGAGTGATATGTGATGAGCCTATTCCTATTTTTTGTGACAACACAAGTGCTATAAAATTTCAAAGAATTTGATGATACATTCAAGAACAAAACACATATCTATGAGATATCATTTCCTGAGAGAGAAGGTGTTAGAGAATAAAGTTAGGCTGCAGTATGTGTCAACGAAGGAAAAAATTACAAATATATTAAGGCCCTTCTAAAGGACACTTTTGAGTATCTTAGGGAGAGGTTGGGGGTCATTGGCCCTTCAAACTAGGTGCACATGGAGGTGCACCAGTCCAGTGAATTTACAAATTCTTCATTTATTCAGATTTATGAATGGGTCTACTCCATAGGGGGAGTAGAAAAGTTTTTCATTGTTGTAGTATGAGTTGAATGGGTGTACTCCCAATGGGGAGGAATATGAGCTTTTGATCTTTTCCATTGATATCAAAGGGGGAGAGAAATTCATATGAAAAACAATAGAAGAAAGAAGGAGAGAGAGTCATGAAGAGGAAGAGAGTTGTCTTTGATGCCTTTTCACATCATCTATTGCCATCAATGACAAAGGGGGAGATTGATGCAAGTATGAGAAATTTTGGTGGTGTTGTCATTAATGTTGTCATTAATGTCAACATGGTCCAGTATTTTATTGATTGTGCATGTATATTTGAGATGCTATTGAGATGTTGTGAGTACATGGATCTATCCTTATGACGTAGATGTGCTCAAATGATGGGTTTCCCAGTGCTTTTGAGAAAATTAATAAAGAGTGAAGTGAGAGTTATGTACGGGTTCAGAATGTTCTCTCATATGTGCTCCACATTTCTTCTATGTTGATCATATGCTTGTAAGGATTTGAAGGGTTGTTTTTGATGATCTAATGGTGATATATACTAATTTGTAGCTTCTAGTTTGATTGAGTGTGAAAGTTGTGTTCACCAGTGTGTGGGTTGTTTTGGCAGAGTTTGTTATCTATGGATTGGGAGAATTGTTTCAACTCCGTAGTCCACCACTTTCTTGTTTTAGGTCTTGTAAATTTGGAATGTCTTGTAATGGTGTTCTTTGGGTGTTGGAAAATATGTTTATGGTTTGGTGATCTGAAAGTTGAGTTTCATTTTTGTTGTATATGTTTGCACAGTCCAGATGGACTAATGGAAGGAGTTATGTGTTTGAAGCTTGTTACACTTGTTGCAGATGTATTTGAAGGAACCTAAGAAGTGTTCTCATGCATATTGAAGCATGCTGCATCCTCTACATGTTATTTTCTTACTAGAAAGCATGTACTTCAATTTTCATTTGTGTTTTCATTAGGTTTGGCTGACCTAGCATTTACACTTCATATGAAGAATTAAAATTTAACTAAGGAAGTGTTTGGTTGATCTGAGACATTATTTTTGGTCTTGGTTAAGTGTTTAATTAGTCCACTCTCATTCCTTTCCACCATGGGAATGTTGAGCTACCAACCTAATTTGAATTTCTGAAATGAAGCGTATGTGGCCAACCTTGGAGAAAGTTTCTAACATTGAAGATGGTATAAATGTAAGTCAAGATGTGAAGGATTAAGATATGCACATGTAATGAAGTAAGCCACAAGTGAAGAGAAGTGTGCGAAAGTGAGTTGAGGTAGCAGTATTTCATTGTGTTAGATTCCTAAAAGCAGTGAGCTGAAGGTTTTTGCAATCTTCTATTCAAGGCTATGGATGTGTGTAAATTGTTGTAGTGGATCTTTCTATTATCTTTTGTATCTGTAGGTAGTGAACCTCCCTTTTGGATAGTGACTCCTTTTTATAAGTAGTGAGCCTTTGTATTTGGTCAATGAGCCCTTAGCAATGAGCCTTTTGTATTCAGTTTTGTTATCATTTTGTATTGTGAGTTAATCCTCACTATGGTTTTTTCCTCATTGGGTTTTCCATGTAAAATTTGGTGTTCTTTTTGTTGATTTTTCTTTCTGTTATCTGCATTTCATGTTCATACTTAATAATAGAATAGTGTGATTACGAAGTTAATAAGTGTTTAAATTTTTGAGTTAAAATTTGGTGACAACTGATTCAGCCCCCCCGCGTCTCAGTTGTCTTGCGCCTTTTAACAAATACAATATCCTTAGAGAAATGACAATCG
>VDFB02074233.1:0-16566 GCA_007258455.2 Sequoia sempervirens
CTAATATTAAATAGCGTGACCATTGACAGGGAAATAGGATCTTGTCTTATAAATGGGATCTCGTTTCTTTTTCAACGATCCCCACATTAAATATTAGGAACAGGATCTTGATTATAAAACAGGATCTCGTTTATTAATAAATAGGATCCCATTCTATAAATGGGATCATGTTTGTTTTTTCACCATTTTATTTAAATTTACTGTCAAAAATTACTATGAAGTCTGCAACTTCACATGTATGGCCGAGAGCAATAAAATTGGGCTATTTTTCATCAACTATTGTTTTTACAGATGGTGAATTTGGATTTTTGATTAATTTTTTCAAAGGAGGCATCGTGTAAACCATTTTTGAAGTGGAATTTTGTTATTTTTGTACTTGTTTTGAGGAACAAAAGGTCTTCAACTTGCAATATGGATTGATTTTTTCAAAGGAGGCATGAAGAAAATAGTTTTTAAACTGGAATTGTGCTAGTTTTCTATTTGTTTTGAGGGACAAAAGAGGAAGAATTTTGTCCTTATAGGTCTCAACTTCCAATTTGGATTGAATTTTTTGAAGAATTTCACTATTGACATTCATTTGTAATTGAGAATTTTATGATCATGGGAGATAAAGCTGCAAAGTAATAAGAGGAGGAAAAGAGAATTGAATCCTAAAAAGAAATTGAAGCAAAAAAGAGGAGGAACAAGGAACAAAGAGAAAGAAGAATGAGAATGAAATCAATGAACGATGGTGGAGCATCCAATTCCATAACTATTGAAGATGAAAACATTGAGGATACCATGGTTGTAGATGAAGTTAATTTGCAAGGAGTCAATTTGGAGAAGAATATGATTATACAAACAAGTCCTACTATGTCTTAAATCCCTCTTTGAATGCTATGGAGAATTTTTCAATATGCACAAATCAACGTAGGCTGCATTATGCGGGATCATGATGGGCAAAAGTGGCAATATGATGGGTATCACAGCTAGCAATTTTTAAACCCAAAATTGATTAAATGAAAAGGGTTTTTAAAGGATATTCTCAGCTTTCCACCAATATAAATTATGCTTTACTTTGAATTTCATAAATAATTATTATTCATTTTCTATTCAAAATTCTGACTAAAGTCTTGATTGATAGGATGATTGAAAAGCATCTATAGCTTTCAAATAATATCACATTTTTGGAATCCAAAACATGCGTCACATTCTATGCTTCACATACTATAGGATTAAAAAAAGAAAAATTGAATTTCATGAAGTTTGACCAAGTTAAGGTGGTCGGGACATACGAGTTTTATATTTTAAAAGTTGTAATAAAAATTCATATTAATTATTTACTTGGAAAAAAATCACAAAAAAATATGCATCACATCAGACATGAGTCCTCTACTTATGTCTAAAATATTATAAAATAATATTATCATTTTATTGTTGTTAGAGGATAGACACCTACTTATTTTCCACGAAATTTAAATTACTACTTGCATTGAAATTTCAAATTTTTCACCAAATAGATTATTATTTTTAAACAAAAACCTAGTAGTTTAGAAACCACATTCAATTTTTCTACAGATTCTATTCTTACATATTTTTTAAAATATTATAGATAACTTATTGAATTTTTACATCAAGTGGCCTAACTACGATTTTCTTATTTTTGCCATAGGGCTTGTTTCCATGATGATCTGCACATACTTGTCTTGAAATCCACATGTTAGTGAAATGGAAAATTTGTATGTATAAGTTTTACAAGATGCTGGACTTAATGATGTTGACATTGATAATATTCAGAGAGATGAAACTTTTATAGAATTTGTTGAAAATGAAAATGAGAATGATCATTTTATTGAAAATGAAAACAAAGACCATTTTGTTGATGTAAATGAAAATGAAATGATGAAAATGAAAACCGTTTTTTTGATGAAAATGAAGATGAAAATGTAAATCATTTTAAAGTTGAAAATGAAACTGATAATGAAGATGAAGATGAAAATCTAGAATGTGATGTTGAGTTTAATGAAAATACTTTTTTTCAAATTGAAAGTGGTGTTTTCGATAATCTTCTTGGTCAAATTTCTTGGAGGCAAATAAGAACACATGTGAGATAAAATATACAACAAATTCTTTTTATCATAAAAAAATTGCATTTCAATGTCAACTAATGATACAATTGATGAGAATGCAAAGAATGAGAAAAGTAATGAAAAGGTTAGGCTTTTATGTTAAACCAAAAAGAAAAGATCAATCATTAAAACATGCTATGTCTACTGTTGCTAGTTCCATTCAATCTATTGGAAAAAATAGTTGATCTAAAGATAAAAACGTAGCAAGAAGAGCTATAACTACTGCTTATTGTTAATAAATAAACTTTGAATAAAGAGATGAGTGAAAGCAATATTAGTGAAGTTTTAAAATGCATCTAAAACATTGCAATGAGTGGCAAAAAGAAGAAAAAGGATAGAAAATGATCCTATCAACCAATGTTGGAGTTTCAGTGGTCAACTCCTGAGGTCTAATATGAAATTGAATGTTGAAATTAAATCTTTGATTGAAAAATATTGGCATGATAATACTAGGGTATCATCTAATGCTAGAGATGTTTAAAAATTAAGGGTGGGGTCCAAAGTTCATGATCCTCACCCAAAACACCTATTAGATACAACACAAACTAAATTTTATAGAAAATTTTGTAGCGATTCAGTGTTACCTGGTAATATTAAAATAAGTCAAAGGTCTTTTGAAAAATGTAAACCATGGTATGTAAAAATTAATAAGCAACAAATATCTTTTTATTGTAAAACGCATGTTCAATTTCATTATTTTTATGATATTTATATATATATATATATATATATATATATTTTTCTTACCTTACATACTAACATGATTATACAGGAATGTGGTATTAATATGCCACCTAAAGCAATAAGGGAGTTTATTTCAGGTTTGTTTTATGAAAGATCTAATGGTAAAAAAAATTATTTAAAAGTTCTTATATTTTTGGACAATGCATTGACTGTGGAAATCTTTCATTCTTAATAATTTGTATGCATGAAAGTGTTGATAACAATTTTGGACAATAATTAATAGATGTTAAAAGATTTAAGAATATTCACTATTCATTAAAAGATGGAAAAATAGGAAAGCGTTGTGATTTAGTTACAGAAAAATTTAGTTTGCATGCATTAATGAGTGAATTTAAGAATAAGATTGTACCAAAATATGTCATGCACTCTCAACATGCTCAATGGCTTGATGGCCAATTTTGCACATGTAGAAACACATTTCGAATTGGTACTATACTTTCAATGGTTGATTTTGTGGAAAATTATACTCTAGCTCCGCAAGAGGAAATTCAATCACAGTATTATAATTCATTGCAAGTAGCTATGTTTGTCCATATTTTTTTTGTAGATATGCAAATGATAGCATTGAGGATGATAGAATTTTTTTGAGGGAGTATCATTTTATTTGAGTGACAATCAATTACACTCGTCAGAGTTTGTTCAATATTGTTTCAGCATATTTTATAGAAATTTAAGAGAAAGAGGAATCTAGATGAAAGAACACCTCATATGGTTAGATAATTGTACGGGGTAGTTCAAGAATGCTCAAATGCTCTATTGGTTAAGTACAGTTCACAAGGAACTTAATGTTCAACATATATGGAGTTCTTTTGAAGTTGGGCATGATAAATGAGAACATGATGGAGTTGGTGTGTGTGTCAAAAGAATTCTTGCTAGAGAACAATTAAAATTCGAGGATGCAATAAAATTTAAAGATGCACATGGGATTGTGGATTGGTGTAATACAAGATTGTTTGCACCTAGTTTGAGTGAGTACTCTACAGTTCATTGATTCTTTTGGTTGGTTGAAGAAGAGAACATTGTACCTAGAGTTGACTATGAGACAATCAGTGGATCTACTAAATGGCATTCATTTAGGAGTTTGACATCAAGCATATGGACTATCTAGACAAGGGAGCTTGCATTTTTTTGTTAGTTTTGTATCTCAAGAGATTGGGAAACATGTGAAAATACAAAATGGGTTGAACAGTGGGAGCAAAGATCATTGACACCTGCACAAGCACATGATGAATATGAAAGGACTATTGAAGAAAATGATCAAGTGTTTGCATCTAAATACTATGACCGTGTTTCAAACCTTGTACAAGAAGGTAATTTAATTCATTTTATTTCATTTTATTTCACTTTATATGGATATATGCAAGTTATTAAATCATTTTTTTTGCAGGACATGTGTATGTTGTTGTTGCACCTGAGGGGAATGAAGAGAAAATAGAATATTGGTTGGCTCGTTGTGTGGAGACTAAACATAAGTTAATAGCACCTCAAGAATATGATGATGGCTATAATTATCCAACGGGTATAGTGATCCCCTTAAGACATCCCCTTAAGCAAATTTTGATAACAAGTTTTTGATGGCCTTAAGAACATTTTTAGAACACGTGTTTGATCCCCTTAAGAAAATTTTGAGAACTTATTTGATGATGGGTTTCATGTTTTCCAATAGGATCGGTGGTTGTTGTTGGCACTTGGCTACAGAAATACCTAGAAAGGAAGAATGGTCTACCTACATTCGAAGATTATGAAACCCATAAAAAGATTATACATTATTCACATTTGGTGGTGGCAACAAATATTAAACTAGATCGGTATCGTGGAAGACCTTCAAAGAAAGTGCTATAGACAATTTCTATGGAAGAGCATGAGACAATCATAGATGCATTGCAAAAAAGATAGGATGCAGATGGTATAATAGAATAAGTAAATATAGGTAAATATAGTTTTACTTTTATATTGTCCTTTTAAATAGATTAAATACATGTTTTGATATTGGTCAAGTGTGTTATTAGTTGAAATTGATTTAAATTGTCCTTTTATAGATCCTTAAGCCATAATTAGAAAAAAGGATCTAGTCTATGCAGATTCAACCTAGACAACATGGAATACTTGGTAAAAATAGGTAATTATTAGTTAAATTATATTTAAATACATGTTTCCATTACATATTGATATTTCTTGTACATTAATAGTTAAAATTGATTTATTATCCTTTTTTGTATCCTTAAGCCATCATTGCATTGATCTCATACTTTGAAACAATAAGGAGAGGATGCCTGGATTCAACCTACACACATGTGTGGAATACTTTTAAATGCAAGTACTTGAGTTGTGTACATATAGATAGTTTTATATAAATTAAAATATATGTATGTTTTGATGATTTCATTGATATTCCTTGTACCTTTTGGATATCAGGTGGTGTGAAGACCTACTACATTCTGGGCATGAGTTTCAAATGTTTTGAGATGGCATATATGCACATACATACTTACAGAATTAAACATTTTGTACAAATTACAAATACATGTACATACACAATTATGTACTCTATGTACTTCTATGTATCAAAATCGATATTCTAGATATTTTGTTTGTTAAATGTGCATGTTTTCCTACTTTCAAACTTTATATTTGATTGTATAATCACTAAATATCATACATACATTATTGTTAAATCAATTATATCCTTAAGATGTTGTATTATGACCCCTTAAGACATTGTATTATGACCCCTTAAGACATCCCCTAAACCCTAAACCCCTTAAGACATCCCCTTAAGACACTATATTATGACCCCTTAAGAAATCCCCTTAAGACCCCTTAAGACATCCCCCTAAGACATTGTATTACGACCCCTTAAGACATCCCCTAAACCCTAAACCCTAAACCCCTTAAGACATTGTATTATGACCCCTTAAGACATCCCCTTAAGATGTTGTATTACAACCCCTTAAGACATCCCCTTAAGACGTCGTATTAGGACCCCTTAAGACATCCCCTTAAGATAGTTTATTAGGACCCCTTAAGACATCCCCTTAAGATGTCATATTAGGACCCCTTAAGAAATCCCCTTAAGACATCATATTAGGACCCCTTAAGACATCCCCTTAAGATAGTTTATTAGGACCCCTTAAGACATCCCCTTAAGACGTCATATTAGAACCCCTTAAGATGTCATATTAGGACCCCTTAAGACATCCCCTTAAGATAGTTTATTAGGACCCCTTAAGACATCCCCTTAAGACAACCTATAATTAGTGTTGCATGCTATTATTTTTTTTGACAACTTATAAATTAGTATTGGATACTAGTATTTGTTTTGATAGCTTATAAATACTGTTGGATGCCATTATTTGTTTTGAAAACTTATAAATTAGTATTGGATACCATTATTTGTTTTGACAGCTTATAAATATTGTTGGATGCCATTATTTGTTTTGATAGCTTATAAACACTATTGGGTGCCATTATTTGTTTTGACAGCTTATAAATTAGTATTGGATGCTATTATTTATAGAATTTATTAATTCTTTTGTTCTCTAATCTTGTATAGTATTTTTTATTTCTTAAAATTTTATCCTTTGTGGTATAGAAACATATTTCTTTTGTTTGTAAATTATGATTTATTGACTAATTATTGATTGACATGAATTGAATTGACTAATTATTGTTTGTAAACTATGATTTATTGACTAATTATTTAATTTCACATTAATGTCCTATATTAATGTCTTGACTATGAACATAAAATGCATAAATGTACATGTGTAAATTAAAATTTTCAAAAACTAATAAAGTCCATAATTTATTTAAATATATTAAGTGCATGAAACCAATATATTAAGTGCATGAAATAAAGTCCATCAGAGTACAACCCATGAACTAAAGTCCAACTAAGTATTTGAGCCATGAAATATAAAGTCGAACAGAGTACATGAGAAACCAAAAATATAGTCCATGAAATAAACAAATATAACCAATAAAATCATGTTTCTAGGTCATGTATTGTCTCTATAATCAAGAGACCTCTTCACACTATGTGGACTATGCGGATGACCTGAAACACTCTATAGAAGAGAAAGATGAAATCAGATGTAAGACAATGAAAAATGATTTAATGACAATTTAATTTATAATTTATCATAAAATAAAATTACCATCATATCTGGGTCTAGATGCTTGGGTGCACCTGAAGCAACCTCTAAATTCTCTGAATCCATCTACATAAACAAGACAAAGAAAGTTGAAATTGGATGTACAAGTCTACAATTAAAAATGATTTAATTCAATTTAATTTATAATTTATCATATTTTTATTGTACCATATTCCAAGGTTGTGCACCCTCTTCTCCAAGACCTGTTTGTACATGCTCAACTACAATATGTGTCTCATGCTATAAAAGAAAAAAATTAAAACATGTATTAGCCTATTAAATATATATATTCAATTTGAAATTTAAAATTAAAGTTATATTCAAAATATATAATTTATAATTGACTTTAAATATAATAAAAAATTTAAATTACCATTTGATATGGAGCATGCTTTGCATGTCCTCCTAGAGGTGTAACTATGTTTGGGTCAAAGCTGAAAGTCACACTAACAAAGTCCTACAAGATCAGAATTAAAGCATGTATACTTGAATTAGGTCTATATATATATATATAAATATAATCAAGTTTGCACATTTTGTGTAGAAAATATTTTAAACAACCTGAAAATCAGAGGCGTCACGAGTAGCCACAACATCTAATGTTTGTCCGATGCCCATTCTCATTATGGTATCAACCTAGACATACATGTAGACATTTAATGCTTATAATATTTACAAGTGTACATGCACATTTCATATATAGTGAATTCAAAATTCATAATTGTAACTATACTAATGTAATTTAAACAATTTATAATATAAATGTACATGCTCCTGATCTACGATGACCCATGGTGGAGGAGTGTTGGACAACCCCTTGGTTGGAAGCGACGTGGAAGTTGATTGACTTGCCTAAACCAACATAAATATTTCAAACATATATGTGATTCAATTATAAATTTAAAACTCAAGTTAAAAATCATTTCATATATAATTTAAAAAATTGAAATCAAAATACCCCATAAGGGTTGTCGAGTAGGACTAGTGTCGATGTATGTACTCATTGAATGGATGATTTCCCCATCATTAGTGTCATCTATACACCAAACAGTTTGATTGTTAAAATGTATTGCAAACTTTTCTTTGATATATGCATTCATCAAAATTCTTATAAAACATGAACGTGTAGATGCATATTTATACCTGTGTCACAGTGGCCTCAAGGTGATGGTTTGTTGTAAGAAACTCTACAAATGAACTGATGCGACCAAATGAACCACCAGAATCTCCATGTCCACCTGAATTACGTGTTCCCTAATCAGGTTCATAGCATACTTGATGGAAACTAGTACATACATGTGGGACGAACCTTGACACTCCTAGAGTGGTACTCAGACCAACTCCATAAAACACTCCTCCAAAATCATCACCTCTATTCTCCCCACCCACTATCATAGAAGCATCTTGATCAAGGTCTCCTACGAGTGTACTAAGAGAACCTAATGTCGAGACCACAACTCGATGATGCATAGGTGCGGGAATGGGAGGACTAGGAGAAACAACAAGGGGTTGTGCATGCACAGGGAATTGGGGATCAGCCCTTGCCCCTAACCTTTATTGTGGCATGCCACCACCAACACACTAAAATGATTTAAAATCAAAATAATTGAGCTCTTTCCCCAAAACAAACTCTACATACAATTTCCTCAAAAAATGCAATGGGCACTCCCAATTAGCGTGGGGGACTATCAAAAATCGTATACCATTGATCACAAAAATGTACACTCATCTATGGATGTATGCACCACCTCATGAATATTCTAGATTTGTTGGGAGGAATGGGTTGTCGAGTAATGGGGTCAAGAAAGTAGGGGGCTAGGTGGGATTTTGTTATTTTAAGGTCTAAAATTTGTTTATAAGAAAGACTATTAGCATAAAATTGTCTCATATGTTCTTTGTCTCGTTGATGCCTATGTAGATCATAATCAATGGTCTTGATGGCATCCACAATGTTTTGCATCACAGATGAAAAACATCTCACATGTGGTGGAATCAATGCTTGACTCTACATAGCATTGATTTGATTTTGTATGGATGCAACTTGATCATTTATGCATGCTCACAAGCTAGCCTCATCAAAACGCAAATGTATAGATAGAGATTGGTGGCACCACACATGAATTTTGTCTTAAACAGATAATTTAAAGAAGTTAATTTAAATATCCACACATTAGAATTTTTTGAAATAGGATGTGCATACATATATTAAGATCATATAAAATTTAAACACTCATATACATTGATTGAACTTGAGCATGTGCATACAAAATTCAAAATTTAACATGTACATACATTTAAAATAAAAAATAGGATGCATAATTTGCATGCATACATCATTAAACTAAACTATGTACATACATACAAATTTCAAAATTTAAGAACTATATGCAAGTTTAATACATGTGTACATACTAGAAACAATAAACTTGAAACATTCACAAAAAAGCTCATTTTATGTCTAGCATATATATATATATATTACAATTTTCCAACATGAGAAATCATGATCTAGTAGATAGTCATAAAATATATACTATTATAAATTCATCATTATAAGTTCATAAATTCCACCAAATTCATAAATTCATGTCACTAAAAATATCCATCTAGAACCAAAATCATAAATTCAGGTCACTAAAAATATCCATGTAGAACCAAAATCATAAATTCACGTCACTTAAAATATCCATCCAACCAATTTAATAAATTCATCACACAAAATATCCATCGTTCACCAAATTCATAAATTCATAACTATTTAAGATGATTGTCTTAATTTAGAAACTATTGTGGCTCTCTACTAGATCTCTTCATTTCTTTGTGTTTTCCTTTTCAGAATCAGAAGTTCTCCTCTCCTCTAGCCATTTTCAATGCTCATCTAATATCCCATCCATAGCCTTGAAAGCATCAACAATGGTTTGCATCCTATATGCAATCATCCTCATAGGTGGTGTGACATATTCTTCATTGTGAATAATGTTGATTTGATCTTGCATGGTTCTAACATTGGAATTGATTCATGCTTGCAAATGAGAACCATCGATTTCAGGTGGTGGAGGTGGGGGGTTATGAGGTGGAGTAGGTGGAGGTGGAGGTGAAGGTGGTGGAGATGGATGGCATGGAGGTGGATTGTGATTATTATTGAGTCAATCCATGTGATCTCTAAGCTCTGAGTGAACCTACATTAGATTTGTAATTTCAAAATGTAAGATACATGTTTAGGAAATACCCTAAAACCATTCAATATAAATGGCCTAATTGAATACAAATGATAAAATATGCAAGCCTCATTTATGTCTAAGGCATGTTGCTTGAATGAAAATAAAATTAACTATTAATCTAGGACAATTTATGAATGCTATAGGGTTTACGGTCTAGAGTTTAGGATTTAGGTTTTAGGGTAATAGGATGCCTTAAGGGGATCTATGTAGTAAGGTCCTAGTAAAAAATGACATGGATTTTAAGTGAATAAAATTTGGTGAAGATGCCCAAGGAAACCAAATTTCATTAAGGTCTGAGGCAACTTCACCAAATTATATTCACTTCAGCCATGTCATTTTTTCCTAGGAACTTAGTAGACATAGATCCCCTTAAGCCATCCTATCACCCTAAACTATAAATTGATCAACCTAGATCATGATTTATCTCATTCATATTATAATCTTGCATGATCTTATTATTGTTAAATTTGGTTGCCTTTGGAAACTTCCAACCGATAAAATTTAAGAAGTTTCCAAAGCTGCCAAACCAAATCTCCATTAAGAGCCTAAGAAAAAATGATGGCTTTAGGGTTTACAGTTTAGAGTTTAGAATTTATGGTTTAGGGTAATAGGATAGCTTAAGAGGATCTATGTAGTAAGATGCTATGACAAAATGAAATGGCTTAAGGGAATAAAATTTGGTGGAGTTGCCTAAGGCAACCAAATTTCATTTTAAGATCCTAGGACAAAATGAATGCTTTAGTGTTTAGGGTTTAGATTTTAGAGTTCAGGGTTTGGGGTTTATGGAACTTAGGGTGAATTTTGGGTGTCCCTTGGAATATAATGAACTTGCGAGTTAGTGAAGAACATTTCCTTGTGGAATAGTTGATTGAGATAGCTCTTGTTTCAACTGACCAACCTAGATCATGAAATCTCATTCATATTATAATCTTGCATGATTCTGACACTGCAAATTTGGTTGCCTTGGGGAAACTTTACCAAGGGAATTTTGAGAACTTTGATCCCCTTTAAGAAATGTCATCATATTAGGACCCCTTAAGACATCGATTTACTACCTAGGTATAGATGGTAAGTATGTGATCTATGTCAAGTGAGGTCCTAGGACAAAATGACATGCCTCAAGTGAATGAAATTTGGTGACATTTCCCAAGGCAACCAAATTTCATTAAGGTCCTAGGAAAAAATGATGTCTTTAGGGTTTAGGGTTTAGAGTTTAGAGTTTAGGGTTCAAGGTAATAGGATGGCTTAAGGGGATATTTGTAGTAAGGTCCCACGACAAATGATGATGTATTTAAGTGAATAAAACTTGGTGGAGTTTCCTAAGGCAACCAAATTTCATTTTAAGGTCCTAGGACAAAATGAATTCTTTAGTGTTAAGGGTTTAGATTTTAGAGTTAAGGGTTTAGGGTTTAGCGAACTTAGGGTGAAGTTTGGGTGGCCCTTGGAATAATGGACTTGCAAGTTAGTGCCTAGTTTATGAATATTTTTTATTTTATGAATAGATTGACTATTTGTGTAATAGAAACACATAATTATGTATTATTAAGATTGAGTTTGATGTATATTTTAATTGGATATTTTTTTAATTGAATATAAGATTATTTTATTTAACATTTTTTTCATTAAAATTTCCCACTTAAATGAATTTTATGATATAAAATGTATAATATAAAATTAGTTAATGTTGAATCAAGTATTTTATTTTTGATTGTTTGGAATTGAAAGAACCTAAAAGAAAGAAAAGAAAAATATTTAGATTCTTTTAGTGTCTAGGTAACTAGTGCAAAAATTGAGATTTTAGAATAAACTAGAAGCTTAATTAACAAGTAATTGACAACAAGAAATGGAAACAAGGCATGAATAAGAGAGATCAAAACATAAAATAGAAATGAATGTTGAATACTATCTAATTAAGTGACAATTGGAAATCAATTGTACACTTGGATTTACGAATTTGCTTACTAAATTTGCAAACAAACATTGATAAAATTTATGAATTGTAACTATTCTTTAACATATTGTTTTCCAATCTAATTATAATTTAACATTGAAACTAAAGTTTAACATATCGTTTTCTCCATACAATGAAAATGAAATTTAAAACATTTAAGCAATGCAATGAAATTCTTAAAACATTTACAATGTAAATGTATTTTCTTGAATTTCAAAATCGAAATTATTTGTTCAATTTCAATTTAGGGTTTTAGCAATTTTTTTTGTTTCAAATAAATTTAGGGTTTCAATTTCTAAGCAATTAGGCTTTTAAATGCAATTTTTTCGCTTCATTTCAACTAGGGTTTTCAAATTCAATTTTTTTAATTGATTTTGAAATTTGAGTGGTCAAAGTTTCTGATTAGGGTTTCTAAATGCAATTTTTTTATTTCATTTCAATTTCTAGTGTTTTGAAATGCAATTTTTTTATTTCATTTCAATTAGGGTTTTCAAATAGAATTTTTTTTGGTTTGATCGAACAATTTAGGTTTCAAAAGCTAAATTATGTTTCTAAAATACAATTCAAGGTTCATTTTTTCATTTCCATCAAGAAATATTCAGGTTTCATTGCATTTTTTCATCTATTTCTACAATTCCTCATTTCCACTATAACAGGAAATAAAATGCTTAAAACGTGAAATAAATTAAAAAAACATGCTAAAATTAGTTATTCTATTGATAATTTCAATAAAAAATGAAAAAATACAAAAAAATTGGGGTGGATGGGTACTTGGAGACTGTTTGTGGAGGTTGTTGTCGCTCAAATTCAGGATCCCATGCGTAGGTAAAATGTAGTTTGTTTTTTTTTTTTTAAACAAATACCTTTAGGAAACGAGATCTCGTTTTGTACTAATCGGGATCATGTTCCATGTCTGTCGGTTCGGGACCCTTTAACAAACAGGATCTCAATTTTTAAAAGGAAAGATCTCGTATTGCATTTAGGCTCGGGATCCCGAAGCTAAATGGGATCCCAATTTTTTAAAATTGGGATCCCGTTTATAAAATTTGGGATCTCGTTTTTGTAATGCCAATTTCATTTTTTTGGCTAAGGAAAAAACTTCCAAGTTTTGTGGCCTCAACTTTGTGCACTTACCCACAAGTCCTTTGTATCTTTCCCTAAGGTTATGCATCATACCCTAAAAGTCCTTCAAGGAGTAGTGTGCTTCTATAGGCAGTGAGCCTTACAAAAATTGTAATTATTTAAGTAGTGAGCTTCCTATATTATGATATTTATCACTATGATTTTTTTCCTTCTTGGGTTTACCACATAAATTTGGTGTAATCTTATTCATGTGTGTTCATTTCCTTATCTTTCATTGTTGTTGATTTGATTGTATTGTTGACCTATGTAAAGGTTATTGATCTTGTTAAAATTCTATATTTATGTATTGTTGAAGGGTTTAAGATCTGAATGGTTTAAGTTTGTTTAGATATTGATTCACTCCCCTCTTAGTATCCCGGTGTGTTCAACATTTTTTTATAAAATCCAAGTTCCTTTGAAGAATCTTAACTTCTTGAGGAAAGGTTTGGGATGGCACATGATGGATCTTACAAGGGTCCTAGGTTTGATGTGAAAAATTACACCTTTTAGAAAGTAAGAATGGAAGGCCATATAAACTCTCTAGGGTTTGGTGTCTAGAAATCTATCAAGGATGGCTACACTATGTTGGAAAAACAAGGATAGATAACTAAGAGGGAGGGGTGAATTAGTTGTCTCGGATTATTTAAATTTTTTCAAACTTTACTTAACTTAATCTTAGATCTGATGAATGAATAAGAAACCATGACCAATCAACACATTAGAAACACAGATAACACCAAGATTTTTATGTGGAAACCCTATTAGGGGAAAAACCATGGTGGAGGTTAGTCCACAATATTATACCATGTTAAAAGTATAAGAATAATGGGAATGCACATGCATTTAGGCACATTGCCTAGAGCTCACTGCTCAAATACAAAATGTGACTCATTGTGCAAAGAAAGGTTTGGATTAAAATGAGCCAAATTGTGAAGTAAGAAAATAGCTTCTACAGAAGCTTGATTACAATTCCAGTTAAGCACAAAAAACCTTCTTCACTCTTTTCTCAAACTTCTTCACACTTCACTCAATCTTCTTCACACTCTCCTCTACAATCGAATGATATTCACACATACGCACATAGGAGCATACCAAGCACACTTTACACCGATGAAACAATTGCTCTTATATATCTGAAACATGAGATTACATCAACAACTTAGTTGGCCAAAAATATAAAACATATTTTCAATGTCGGCCAAATTTTACAAATAAATTTTCAATGTGAATCCACCAAGGTCAGCCACAACATAGTGGAGACCCAAATTAACAACTCCAACACAAAAAGACTTCAATTAATTTCACCTCGAAGATCCACAACACGCTACAACCACCATGTCATCCAAAAACATGAAAAATTGAACATACAAAGAAAAATCTCTGACTATGAGCACACCGATCAATGTGGATGTACCACAAAGATAGATCACAATCTAGAAACATCTGCGAGCACCAAGAAACAATAGAGAAACATTCACATCAATAGAAATTACTAGAAAGACATAAACTTCAATCAAGAACACTGATAGAACCCGCAGAAATGTTGTCAGACCACAACTATTCACAACATGATCAAGCCTTCACATGGACCTCTGAAACTTCTGGTAGATGAACTAGATACACTCAACAAAAAACCCTTTAATCCACAACAACTGATCTTCAATGTATAGAACAAGACAACTTCATGACCTTCACTGAACCACTAGCAACCTGGAACTACTCTTTTAACTATTTGAACTCAATATCCTCGACATATACAACCTTCAATACACCAAATTCTAATAGTGTTGACATCAATAACAACCACATATCAACAACACAATCACAGCATCCAACAATCTCCCCCTTTGGCATTGATGGAAACACATGATGTGAAAAACACCATCAACCCAACTCGCATTCAGCACTTACTCCTCCTTAGATTCAGACTCTTCTTCCTTAACCTCTTCTACAATATCTTCTCCCTATAAGACTCTTCACTCCAGTTAAGCAACAATTTTTCACATTACTCTTCTCCCCCTTTGACATCAATGGAAAAGATAAGCATTATCTTTCCACATACAAGCTATAAACCACATATCTACACATCTAACTACTCCCCCTAAGTAGCAGCCATAGAAACATCAATCTGGATCATAATATGATCATGAAATGCATGGATTAATGCAAATTAATGCATCTTAGTTCATATCAGGAGGGGTAATCACCCTTAGCATCCCTCTAAGATACTCAAAAATATCCTTTGGCAATGGCTTAGTGAAAATAGCTCCAATATGTTCTTTCGTAGGCACATACTCTAGTCTGACTTCTTTCTCACTCCCTTTCTCCCTCAAAAAGTGGAACTTGATTGATATATGTTTGGTCTTAAAGTGTAGCACTAGATTATTTGATATATTAATTGCACTTGAGTTATCATAGTATATGGGAATAGGTTCATCATATACTACTCTGATATCTTTCAGCATTTATTTCATCCACATCACTTGACTACAGTTGTTTGCAGTAGCAATATACTCTGCCTCAGCAGTAAATAGAGAAATAGAATTCTACTTTTTACTCAACCAAGACACCACCTTCTTCCCTAGGAAGAAGGCACCACCACTAGTACTCTATATGTCATCTACATCTCCTACCCAATCCGTATTAGTATATGCATTCAAAGTAAGATCATCGTCCTTAGGATACCACTGCCAAAAGTCAATTGTTCCTTTCAAATATCTAAAGATTATCTTTATAGTAGTCACATGGGATTCTTTTGGATCAGCCTAAAATCTAGCAACCATAAATACAACATTCATAATGTCTGGTATAGTCTAAGTTAAGTGGAGCAATCCACCAATCATTTATTTTTATCTTTTTTTATTTTCCTTAGGAGAATCATCATTTTGTGTTAATTTGCATCCGGTTACCATTGGAGTACCAACAGGTTTTGAGTCATCCATTGCAAACTTCTTTAGTAGCTCTCTCACATATTTAGACTAAGATATGAAGATCCCTTTGTCTAACTGAGTAACTTGCAATCCCATAAATAACTTCATCTCTCCAATCATACTCATCTCAAATTCATTCTTCATTTCATCAGCAAACTTCATACACGGATTATCATCTCCTCCAAAAATAATGTCATCAACAAAGAATTCAATAATTAACTCTTTGTCATGATCCAACTTGAAATACAAGTTGTTGTCAGCAGTACCTTTATTGAATCCAAGTTGTAATAAGTATTTGTCCAATCTAGCATACCAGGTTTTGGGAGCTTGCTTGAG